>CAJPVJ010004067.1:0-10062 GCA_905397405.1 Oppiella nova | reverse complement strand
AAGGGAGCACCAAAACCAGGAGGAGGGGGAACACCAAAACCTGGAGGACGGGGAACACCAAAACCCGGTGGAAAGGGAACCCCAAAATCCGGTGGAAAGGGAGCACCAAAACCAGGAGGAGGGGGAACACCAAAACCCGGTGGAAAGGGAACCCCAAAACCAGGAGGAGGGGGAACACCAGGACCTCGAGGAGGGGTAACACCAAAGGGAGGTTTATTCCCTGGAGGAGGACAGGGAAGGAATGGCAAAAAGATAACTAACATGCCTAAAGCAAACGCAAGGTACTTTATCCGAGGCAAGTATTGGTGGGCGGCCGTACTGAGCGGGCACAATAAGGGCTGGTGGGTGTTGTTGGGTAATGGATCAGGTCTCGCGAGCGGGAATTACTGGCGTCGGATGACCATTGAAACATAGATGCGCTGGGGATAGATAAACCTTTGCTGGGTATGGGCAGTAGGCTGGGTAGCATTACATTAAATGATGTATGGTACATTATTGAAATTAAAATATTTATTGAAATAAAACGTTAAAGAATACAAAATGTCTAATGATTTGTTGGTTTATTACAAACCCTCAACAAGTCATGGAAAGCGTTTGATAGGGCTGAATGGGGTAAGAGTACATTAAATGACTAGGGTGGTACAATATTTCAAATTAAAATAGTTATTTAAATAAAACTAGGGCAAATTTGGAAGTTGGTTGATCTATTTTCTGAAATAAAAAATCATAATCTGATCCCTTTCCCTTACCTATCCCAACCTAACTGACCACAACCAACCAAACAAACTCAACACAAAATACAACATTGAAAACTGTAAGCAATAACTTATTTGAGTGATCACTGTATCGATAGCAAAGTCCACAGCCAACTGTATTTTGTCCAAAAGTATTTGGTCAGTATAGTTGTGATGGTGGATAGGCTGTAGTAATGATTAGTAATTAATAATTAAATTAAATTAAAAATGGACTTCTCGTTAGTAAGAGATATTAACATTATAAGTGCTACATGGTGCAAACAACCTTTTTAAACACAATTTATAATTGTTCTGGCTTATATTTTGCCTTAAACCAACTATAATCCATTACAACTATGTTAAACAGCTACCTATTATATCCCTATTAAGGAATATTCTGCACAAGTTACTAGATAATATTACTATACACTGTAATGTATAGTATACAGTATTAATATAATAATTAATGAAATACAAGTTTCTATAAATGAATATCTATTATAAAATATAATAACCCCGGTGACTTTTTTAAAAAATATTCTATTGTCAACTTGGCCATCTATCACAAAACAAAAAGTTATTTTAGTCGTAATTGAACATGTTCATCCTGACTATCTATACATAAGAATCATTTAAAGTTATTGTCGTTTTATAACTTTTAATAACCAAAAAGTAATATTTTAATATTAAATTAATTAATTGTTATAATTAATTTTAAAATGTTATACATTCTAAGCATGCGTGTATAAATTAATATTGTCAAATTATATGAACAACTTGACGTGGACTTAAAAAGTAATTAAAATAACTATATTTTAGTGAAATTGGTGTTATGTTAAAAATTAAAAAATATTTTACTTTAAATTAAATCAAAGTGTAATAAATATGAGTACAATAACTATAATCTCGATCACCGTGGTCATATGTATACTTGCAGGTAATAAACTCAATGTTCCTATATTGAACAAGTAACTAAATTAATTTTGTTAATTTAATTAATATAATCTATCTTATGAAATTAAAATTTACAAAACTAACAATTGTAACAAATATTGTGGCGCTCTGTCCCCCATATCTGTACTCAATTGTAAAATATAGCAAGGTAATCAATAATAAAGTTGCTTGCTAATTTCCAGAACTACATTCATCTGATGGCCAGTCACCACCATCTGGTGAGGCATCAATTGCCTCAATCTTGAGCGATTCGGGTGGTGCTGGTAATGGTGGCGGTGGTGGTGATAACACTATGGAGGCTGAACCTTCAAAATCTAATAGTGTTGTCGTTAATATTAATACTCCCGGTGCTGGTTATGCTAACGGTGTTGTTATTAATATAAATGCTGGTGATGGAGATGATGATAGTGATAATTCAGTGCAGCATGGACGTCTGAATGCTGATCAGGGGGATAAGATATTGCAGGCTCAACCAAAAAAGACAACTGGACAAGCAAATAAATCGCAAGGAGGGGCAGGGAATAAAGCATCAGGAGGGGGAGGACAAGCAGGGGGAAAGAATAAACAACAAGCAGGGGGAACCGACATATGTAGCGCAACGGCAACGGCCGATGAACTAAGTAGGGAAGTCGGTGGGAGAGCGTACGTTCCTGGACGGCCGGTTCAGTGGTTCGGATACGTTGCGAATGGCAAATATCAAGGTTGGTGGGCGTGGAAAGTAAAAGGGAACTGGAAGGGCTGGCAAAGGCAGTGCACTCCAGTTCAAGGGGGGAGATGGGTTGCATACAATGGGGGTTAACATTACATTAAATGATATGTGTATTACATTATTTAAAATTAAAATATGTATTTAAATAAAATGTTATTCAATACAAAGTGTCTGAATGTTGTGTCAGTTTTCCAACAAACCCACTCCAAAAACAAATGGAAGAGCCGGATGGGGTGAGGTTACATTAAATGACTAGGGTGGTACAATATTTCAACTTAAAATTTTAATTTAAAATACAATGCTTAAAGAATGCCAAATGTCTTAAACCGAAAAGGTCATTTATCTTACAATAATATCGTTAACATAAGTGTTATAATAATTTAATACATATGTGTAAGCCTAAAACAATTTAAAGGTTTTTCCTAAATAGCGTTTACTGTATATAAAATTAGTGGCAATTACTAATATTAAGAATTTCAATGAAATTTGTGCATATTCATTATAAAAGTCTGATAAAAGTTTTAAAAATATTTTATATACAGTAAACGCTATTTAGGAAAAACCTTTAAATTGTTTTAGGCTTACACATATTCAGCCAACAATAGCATGTGTATTGAATATATAGATGGCTATACAGGGTGTACTAGTCATTTGTCCAATAAAAACTTTTGTGGTTCTCAACCAATTGGACCGATTGAGGGCTCAAATGAAAGATATATTGTTCCTCTATCGGAGTCATACCACAGGAACCGGAAGTGACCGGAAAACATGTCTCGGAGATGGTCCCGATATAACATAGAAAGTGTTAAAATTAAAATTTTATTTCTTGTGCATATCATTCTCTGGTTATTAGGCTATTCGATAAAACAAACCGCTTTTGAAAATATTGAGACATTCAGGAGCTATTTAAATTTTAGCGGGGAACAATGTTTTTGAATCCCCCATAATTGTTTCCGAAATATGCACAGGTATGCAGTCTTATGAATTCATTGACTCAATGCATATGTGTTTTACAGATTTAAATTACATTTCACGCCATTTATAGTCCGTATTGAAAACTAGAGTTGACAAATATGTAGCGCTCATTCCTTGAAAATACTAATTGTACGTAAAATATGAATGACCATGGATAATTTGTTAAATAATTTTATGAAATAAAACATCACTTACTGAAGGGTCATCCGTCCAGAAGATTAGCGACAAATGAATGAAAAACTCCGCGAATCAGTCGTACGGCCAAAGTTCCGCTAAATGCCCGACAGTTGGCAACTCTACTCAACACTGGTATCCATAGCTTTATACACAGCCGTAGACACCAATCATTCATAACTTAGTGACTTAACACAGATTGTCTCTTGAATTACATGACAAACAGTGAAATGTCTAATAAACACGCTTTCATTGCCTTATTGTTGGCCGTGTGGGCAGCCATTGAATTGAGCGGCAACACCGGAACCCACGGCAATCCCATTGGTGAAAGTAATGGTGATGGTGGTGGTGGGGAAACACCAACGGTTAGTGGTAGTGGTGATGAAGCAAGCACAGTGGAAAATAATGAATCAACTACAGAAGATAATGAAATAAGCACAGACGGGGAAAATGAAGCAAGCACAGTGGGAGATATTGAAACAAGTACAGCGGAAGATGATGGAACAAGCACAGTGGAAGATAATGAAGCAACTACAGAAAACTCATCAAGCACAGAGGAAGGAGAAGTAAGCACAGAAACGGTTAAGGAAGCGCGAATAGGCGAGGACCTGGATGACATCGATTCAGCCCTTTTTGGTGCTTCGCTCGCAGTCAATGAAAACGCCAAGAGTTCGGGAAAAGAGTGCTCAACGAGTACTGACTGCTCGAATGAAGAGTTTTGTTTGGGTGACGGGGGAGGGAAGTGTACCGTATGGGGCGACCAGGAGCAGTTTTATGAAGATTTAATTGCGGGACGGCTATTCTGATATTTTTAATACCTTTCACTGATTAATAAAATAAGTTATTGAAAACAATACCTTAATTATATGTATTAATTGTCTGGCACTGGCCGGTGTGCTCATTGACTATCTGTCCACCCCTTGTGTGCCGCCACAACTGCTGGCGCTTCTCCTATCGGACGGCCCTTATTTACTCATAAACAAGGTCATATAAAAATAATCCAAAAGTATAACTTTTTTCATGGTTTTCCGTTTCTCGAAGACACACATACAGTATGTTACTACAAAGGACTGGTATGTGGACTGGTATCTGACCTAGAGCACAAACTATGAGACCTAGAGAGAAAATTTAATTGATAATAAATCTGTGGCAAATGCTTATGTGTCCATTAGATTTACCAGTGCCAATTATTGTCAAAAGTGTTAACTAGTGTTGAAACATTTTTAATAAATTAATGCATGACTCACAACACTAGGTTTTAGTTTATCATTATAAACTTTAGAAACATTTTTCATATTACTAATTAAGAAATTAAAAACTAATGTTGTGAGTCATGGATTAATTTGTTAAAGTGTTTTAACACTAGTTAACACTTTTCGCACTCATTGGCACTCATAGACATAGATGTTTATCTACCGCTTATTAATGGAGTATCACATTGTTCAATTAATACTTCTATATTTGGCATTCAAAAATGTCCATGATCAATGATCCCTATTTGGACCAAACTTGGCCATCAAATAAGGGTTTTATTAAAATATTTATGTTATATTTAACTAAATATGTATGCAATGTGTGCTTGATTATATTGTCTAATGATCATTTATGAATTGTATGATTTTGTGACACTTGCCAAATATTTTACAAAATAATTTGTAAAGGCTTTCTGATCGACACAAGTATTATATTTTCGTCTGATTTTCACTTTATAACTATAATATTGTAATTTATTGACACCCACTGTGTCATACATACTGTCTAATTGTGATATAAAATAATGATTTGTATAAATTGAGAAAGTCCCTTTTTATGTGTTTAAAAACGGCACAATAGATAGTATTATTCAAGTGTTTAATATTTTTAATGAATGAAAAAATAATTATAATTACTTTTGTCTCCCTTTAATTTGCATATAATTATAATGTATGTATAATTTCTTCATTGTATTTGATTTAAAAAATAATAAATAATTGAAATTTTATTGAAACCTCACTGAAAAGCGATTAATTTCTTATTTTATTTTATCATTTAAAGCTAATAATTTTATTTGTTTTATTAAAACGTGCCTGAACATGTAATTATGCAATGATATCACTGATAGGTATATTATTCACTGAAATTAATAATTAAGTATAAAAAAGTTGGTAAACAATAGTCAATATGTTTTTCCACCGAAAATATAGTACTTTAGCGTAAAATTCAAAAGTAATATGTTTTTGATTTGATTTTAATGTATGTTTTTCTCGACGCCAATCTAATCATTAGTTTATATTATCGCATATTTTTAATGACATATTCTCTCGAGTTTTGGTGAATATCAGTGTATTTGTGTAGTTTATAATACAAATAAACTGAGACAGGTATTGGATATTCATTCAGTTTTAATAGGATTTCTCTGGAAACCCATTTACACCCACCGATGGTGTGTATGGTTTCTGTCAATCAATTGATGCATAAAATTAATATTAATATAACTTATATTTAATGTGAAATTAAAGCATTCAGAAATACAATTCCCAATAAATAGGATTTATTATAGATTTTGTGTACTTTTAGCGAGTTTTCTGAATAAAACTTTTTGAATTCACATTTAATAGAGATACAGTGTTTTAGAAATTAAATTCTCGCAGTTTTATTGATTTTGATCATAAGATTGCCATAAATTTAAGTTTTTTATAATGGGCTATAAATTATATAAATAAGAGCTCAGGGTTTTACGTCCAATTTATACCAATTTAAGCGTTAGTTTTAGTTTTTATTAGACTTATAGTCTTATCTTGAATTCAATATCCATTATATTGAATTAAAATCTGTTTTATTCTTTATTCAAGTATTTTTAGCTATAATACGAAAACTACTTAATTATCAATAAATACAGATATTTTCCTTATGTTTTGTATATAATTACTGCACAACACAAAAGTCATAAATTATTATAATTTAATTCATTAAAAATACAGAATTTTTTAAATGACATTCAATAGCAATCAGCTATTTAAACGGCATATTGTTATAAACTAATTATGATTTGATAATCAACTCACAGCTTAACATCAATTCAGAAACGAGTGGCAAAACATAGATAATGACTGAATGGGAAAGGGATGCTCTGTAAACCCATTGATTAATAACCGACCCGGGTGCATGTGACTAAACTTTGAAAGTATTTACAAATTGTTGTTTACATGTTAGAAGTGTATGCGATATGATGGGTAAGAAAATTGTTTATCTAAAGTAATCAAGGTCTTCAAACTCTTCATAATATTTATATTTTTGTTTGTAGTGTGTTTGCAATGTTTAATAAGTTTATACAGGTGCAATATCCCATCGAGAAGCACACATTATAATTACCATGGTAATTAAACGCGTAAGCACCATACTTCACTGTGAATGTCATAATATCAGGTATTTTTAAGAATTTAATGATAAGCAGGGTTAAAACTATTATGAAATTTGACAAATATTTTCTCAAGTTCTCAAAGTTTTCAAAAACTTTTTTGCTATTCAAAAGTATAGCCCAAAAATCCGATTGACTCGACGGTAATGATTGTGAGCACTCTCTATGACAGTGAAGGTCGTAATAGTCCTCCCCATTCGAGCACTGGTAGGTTTTTTCTCTCAACTCCGAGCCAAACGTATGGGGAAAGGACATTGCGCAAACATCATAGCGCCAACACCATTGATTGTATATATTTATCATAGTATTTGACGATTGTGTCAAATACCGTGGTGTGTATATAAATGTGTGGTTTGTTTATCAGTAGTGGTGCAGAGTTTGCTGTTAATATACAAACTCTGTGTTTGATTCATATGTATGACTGTAACCCTTAAAACACTTAACTAAATGTACATCATATGTATTAATTGCTAATAGTATGCAAAAATAGTATTTCATTAGTCCATCGGTTAGTAAGCGATTGGATATCAGTGTGTGTTTATCACTCAGCTATTAATACTCACCATAAAAAAAGTTAATCCCATATTTCCAAAGGCATCGTAAAAAAATTATAAAGTATAATTATAAATTTTTTTCTCACTGTATGTTTGATTATTTTGATATAATTTACAATTGCGTGACTTATGATACCATACAGCTATTCGCTATCATTACTACCGCGTATAATTCAAAGTTAATGGTACAAGTCTATAAATATATACCTAATACACTTGTACATCGGAAAGTATATTTCGTTATCAAATCTATTGTGTATTCAGTTTTTCATAAAATATAATAACTTTTGTTATCGTTGTGTGTATTTCTACAGTATTGTAACCGAAAAATTTATTTGAATATAATTAATATATACGCGAGCAATGAATTTGCTATATTTTTCGTTACGCTAAATACATTGAAAACTTTTCGCATAAATGCTGCAAATCTACTGATGGACTCATTAGAGGACATACCGCTGAGTGAAGAGGTATTTCCGCTAATTTTGTGCACTATTGCCAAGAATTAGGACAACAGTAATATAATATATCGCTAACTATTATTAATACCATTAACTCGTATTTTGATAACATTCACAATAAGTTTGCAATTTCAAGTGAGAGACTGTGACTATAATAATAATAAATCAAGTGGTTTGCCAAAAAAAATATAAATTACTAGATAATCAATGCAAATACGAAAAACAACAAAAGCTGATGAATATTCATAACATAGATAATTGTGATGTGAATATTGGATATGAAATGAAATAATAAAAAGATATTCTGTAGTGAACTCGAGTTCCCACTTAAAAGTCTAGAGTCTTTCGAGAACTTAATTGTACGAAAAGTGCACTTAAAGTATCGTTAAATACAGTACTGATGAGAGAGTGTGTGTGTGAGAGATAGGGAGAGAGAGAGAGAGAGAGAAAATAACATTTTAAAAGCCCTAAAAATAATAAGCAATTATAAATTAACAACGATTATCGCATTACTAAGCCGCGATTACTAAGTGAATAGTGATCTGGAGTACCAGTAAAAGTAACTTTTTTGAAAACATTGTGTAAAAGGCTTTCCAAAGTCTCTCTCTCTTTGACAAACAACAGGGCACTCGAGAGGCACTAATCAAACAAATACACAGTCAATCAAATGGCTAATTGGAAAGTGTTGACACTCACATCCGTAGCCATCGGCCTGTGCGGGCTCGTCCTCATCATCACCCTATTCACAGCCACCGGGGGTTACGTACCCTTTGATGTAAGTCCCCCACGAAATGCTAGCAATTTATATACAACTCAGGAATGTTCTGTGAACAAAAACTTTTTTCATACAAAATTCCTCAATATATGAATGAAACAAATTCTGTATGACATATAGTATGGTGTAGTACTGGACGCCGGCTCATCGCACACACAGATAACGCTATACCACTGGAAGGCCGACAAGGAAAGGTGTACGGGAGTGGTGGAGCAGTTGGACACGTGTCGTATCGAGGGTGGCATCAGTGGCTACAACATCACCGACGTGTCGGTGGTCGGCGAGGATCTCATGCAATGCGTCCGCAACGTGAGCACCAAAATCGATAGGGAAAGGCTGATGTTGACGCCCCTATACCTCGGCGCCACCGCCGGCATGCGACTGCTGAACATAACGGCGCCCATGATAGTCAATCAAATGGCTAATTGGAAAGTGTTGACACTCACATCCGTAGCCATCGGCCTGTGCGGGCTCGTCCTCATCATCACCCTATTCACAGCCACCGGGGGTTACGTACCCTTTGATGTAAGTCCCGTCACGAAATACTAGCAATTTATACACACTCAGGAATATTCTGTGAACAAAACTTTTTTCATACAAAATTCCTCACAGTATAACAAATGAAACAAATTCTGTTTGACATATAGTATGGTGTAGTACTGGACGCCGGCTCATCGCACACACAGATAACGCTATACCACTGGAAGGCCAACAAGGAAAGGTGTACGGGTGTGGTGGAGCAGTTGGACACGTGTCGTATCGAGGGTGGCATCAGTGGCTACAACATCACCGACGTGTCGGTGGTGGGCGAGGATCTCATGCAATGCGTCCGCAACGTGAGCACCAAAATCGATAGGGAAAGGCTGATGTTGACGCCCCTATACCTCGGCGCCACCGCCGGCATGCGACTGCTGAACATAACGGCGCCCATGAAAGTCAAGTCCATATTCGACTTGATCCACAAAGTCTTCACATTGAATACTCAGCTCCAGATTAAGACGATAGACATCATCAGCGGCCAGAACGAGGGCCTGTTCTCGTGGGTGACCAACAACTATCTGATGAGCAAACTGGTGGTCGACCGGTTCGACACCCAGTCCCCCAACTCGACGATCGGTATGTTGGATATGGGCGGCGCCTCCGCGCAGATAGCGTTCAGAGGGCTCGACACCAGCGGTAACGTCACCGACAGGGACGATGTGAATGTGAGGCTGTATGGCATCAACCATACGGTGCACGCGTCCAGCAATCTGTGCTTCGGCGTGGATCAGGCGATGCTGAGATACCAGGCCTACCTGATACTGAGCCGCAACCGAGACAGGGACCCGG
>CAJPVJ010004066.1:0-10065 GCA_905397405.1 Oppiella nova | reverse complement strand
TTAAACTCATTGACAACTGAAAAGGCGTTGAAATCATAATAAGAAATAACTCTAATATTTAACAAATGTTTGATCAGTTTATATGAAATATTAGAATATTTATTGCAAACAAACAGATGAATGAATGCAAAGAGATTTAATATAATGTTTCAAATATGAACTAGTACATTCAATTGGTAGTACATTTGAAATACATTGTTGAATGTGTCGAACAAATTAAATATACAAAGTTAGAAATCATTAAAATAAAAACTTATTCATTTCTCACAAATATTTGTGCATTTAGTTTGTCTTATGTATAGAATATAAGTTAGTTTTGTATGTCCTGTGATTCGTCACTCAAATGTTAGTTTATATGTCTTTCAGCCTAATATCAAATTATCATCCAATCGATCGCCTATTCATGTATGAGTTATACGGAATTCTGTACTTTATATGACTTATTAGTTATTATTGTGTTATCTATTTATGTGCACAACATTAGTGCACTTATAATAACTGTTTGGTATATTTGTATGTATTTGGTATAGAGTTTAGTGTTATGTTCTACTAATAGAGCATTATTTGATGGCAACTCTAGTTATAGTGTCTGCCCTCTCATCCACTAATTTAGATAATAATTATATTACTTGTCCTCAATTCCCGTATAATAGACTGACCTTAACGTGAAGGCAATACATTCTCATAGCAGATGTAAAACCCAATCATTGATATAACAGAGCATTGAGTTGAACGATGATGTCGGGGCTGGACTACATCACCATTCACTTCCACTACCATTACATTCATGTACTATATTGTCATTGGAGTCAATGGAGACGGCACTCGGATATAACATATAACTGCAAAATAGGCGCACATTTGATATGCTTTACAAAGAGTTAATTCACAGACATCTCAATACATCAATACATTGCTATCAATCGTATTGAAGTGAACCACAAAATACTTGTCATGAGAGTAGTCTCACAATATTATACAATATTTTCTCAATTTTCTGTACAATTATAGTATAAGCCGTTTAGTGTAATGTGAGGCCAAATACTATAGAAATGTTTTTCATGAGTTTTCATTCATATTTAATATAAGTTAAGAGATGATCACAATTGTCATGATTTGCTACTAATGTTACTTCCGTTGGCGGTTCGCTCACCAATGCTTGTGATCGTCTTATTGATGGCCGCGATGTTGTCCTGAGAAGAGCCCGACACTGACACCCCGGCCACTGCCGCGGCCGCCGATCGTAACCTATTCAGCGATGACTCGGCCGCGGCCGCCGCGATATGTGGGGGTATACTGTTGTGGGCACCGGGAGGTACTGTGAGATGACCCATGATTGCTCCGGGAGGACATGGATATAAAGGCGAGAATGCGGCGCCGGGTGGGGGCCCACCGAAGTTGGCCGGGTTGTACCAGTGAGGAGCGCCTGGCTTTGAATACGGAGATAAATAGTCGAGACGTGCGGCTCTATTGGCTGCTATGGCAGCGGCTGATGGCGAGATGGCTCCCAGTCCTGCACTGGGATTACCGACCATTGCTTTGTTCACGGCATGCGGTGGTAGCGGTAATAATGAGGAACTGTTATTACTGGTAGCCGTGTCCACAATCGACCAGATTCTTGGCTTATTCATGGGTATGGTATGGTGTGGGTGCAGATGTGATGAGTGGCTGTTCAATGGGTTCCCATTATTAGCCGATTGCGAGGCATCCGAGTCGCCGATATCGGAAAGGGAGCCCACGTCGGACAGGGGTGAGCCGGTGTCACGCCTTTTGCCGGAGTGTCCGTCAGGATTGGAGTCTTCCTCAATGTCGACGATATCAGAATCGCCTGAAATGTCAGAAGAGTTTATAATTGAGACAAAAGTGAACACAAAAGAGAGATGTATTGTGCGTTTGTCTGGCTTTTAGTCCAATGAACTTAAAAGCGTTGAACACATAAAAGACACGACAAATAAAGAGAAACATTAAAATGATTTGATTTGATGTAAAACTCATATTTCAAGTGATAAACAAAGACTCTTAAGCCTAACGACTGTCACGGAATTGTATGCCTAGTAGAGAGGGGTACCTACTATAGCCATAGCACAGGCACTGCATCGGACGGCTAATTAATTTTGGAGATATCATTGTGTTTTGCATTAGGATTCTCAAAGAATGTCATCAAAAGTAGAATAAAACAATAGGTTGTGCTCAAAAGCATCGGTAGTTTATTCGACTATAAATAATTATTTGTAATACAACCACACAATCACTGGAGTGGGACGGGAGTGGGACATCAGAATTAAAATGCAGGCAACAAAGACTAAATTAGAGACCAATACCAGTGACACTACAATGCGATTGTTGTACAATCCATACGCCGAGCTATAGGCGCTCCTTAGAGCCCGTGTGCTGTGCTTTTGCATATACTTAGCTAAACTAAAAAGACTAAAATATATATAACTTATCATATGTTGTGCAATGAGNCAATGCGATTGTTGTACAATCCATACGCCGAGCTATAGGCGCTCCTTAGAGCCCGTGTGCTGTGCTTTTGCATATACTTAGCTAAACTAAAAAGACTAAAATATATATAACTTATCATATGTTGTGCAATGAGAGCGACAGCTAATGCGAGTTCTACACTATGTCTACACTATTTCTATAGTCATATTTTGGTCGCAAATGTCATTACACGCTCGGCTGGCAGTCAACTAACTCTCACATCCCTTTCCAACTGTTGTACATATAAGAGCGGCATTAACACAGGTTAACCTAATGTATAATCATCACCTGCACTGCTGCCTAACAGCCCACAGCACAGGACATGCATTGTGTTAGGGGTGAGCACTGACTGCCACTACAGAGAAATTTGTCGGACACTAACACTAATTGGAAACCCAAACGAAATTTAAACAATGTCATTTAAACAATGACAGACAGGCTGTACTGACCTTCATCGCGATCTCTCCGGTGAGAGTTGCCCTCTCCGTCCCTGTCGTTGATGCCGCTCCCGGAGCCGTCTTTGGCGTCGGGGTCGTCGTCATCGTCGCACCTATTCCTCGGAGACCACGTCATCTTATTCTCCTTCTTGAGCCGTCTTCTGGCGTTTGCGAACCAAGTGCTCACTTGAGTTAAAGTCATTTTCGTGATGATAGCCAGCATTATCTTCTCGCCTTTCGTGGGATAGGGATTCTTGCGGTGTTCGCTCAGCCATGCCTTCAGAGTACTTGTCGTCTCTCGGGTGGCGTTCTTACGTCGAGCGCCATTCAAATCCATGCCATACCTGCCGTACATACAATCACACCATCAGTTTTGCCATTTATTTTCACTTTCAACAATCATTATATCCTTATAAATAGCCCTCTTTTATGGCTTCAATAGTTTTACACTTTATATTCTATTATAATATATAGAAAAGAATTTTGTCGCAGATTTTCGTGAATATGTCAGTGAAGTAGGAATTAAACATTTGTTCACATTTAGGAAATATAGCACTTAATGCCCCGAAATATACTAATCTTTTCTGATAACAAGAAACCTATTGTACGGAATAAGGAATGAGAGAAAAAATAATATTCTCAAGAAAATGTCATTAAAATACAAAATCGAGACTTTTTCACTTAAATAACAAATGCAAATGTTTTGCCAAATGCTTGAAAACGGAGATAAGAAAAAAATTGCTAAAATGTTAAGCACTGAATAAATACCACTTAAGTTAATAAAATTTAAATAACAAATTAATGACTGGGTTTTGATTTTGTAAAAATTGATTTAATTTTCTTTTGAGTTAAAAACTGAATTATATTTTTAAAATTATTTAAAAAGTTAAACAACTTCTGCTTTAGTTTAATATTAGAAACATTGAAATTAATGATCGATTGGATAATTGCCAAACAGTTTGAGAAGACATTAGTTTTTCGCTTCATTTTGTAGAAATAAATGTTATTATAATTTAGAAATAATGAACACATGTTTTCGTGTAATTAATTTCTTTAGATTCTAATTATACTAAAATTTATTAATTTTCAAGTCATTCAAATAAAAAAGTAATTTAAACGAGAAAAGTAAAATTTCATAATTATTTCATGAGACTTGTGTTAAATTGAATGTTTAGTGTTTATTCCTATGACAAAGATTTTCTTTTTCAAACTAACACTTCAAATAAATAATGTGTTTTTTGCTTTAGTTATCTTGATATAAGTTACTTTCAAAGCACATGATTTTTGCCATAATTTAAACCCTAGACTACGAAAAAAGTTTTATTTTTAAGGAATACTTTCTCCATGATATATATACTTTGTTTTGTGAACATTAAACATACAGTGAATTCTGTAGTTAAAAATGTCTCGAAATTTGCTTTTTTGAGACTCATTTCAAATTCAAAGTGCAATGCATTTGGAAAACAAGCGGAGAAAAAGTTATGAAACAAAACTTCACGCACTTCTTGACAATAATTAATCTCTTGGAAAATAAATGCTAATAAAAATTCATAATTTGTAGTTATTTTTGCGGAGAGAATTCGCTTATAATCGTTGAGATCAATGATAATTAAGATCGATTGGCCTATAATTTATTTCAACATAACTTGTGTTTCATAAAAGAAAGTTCGCTTCCGAGGAGACAATAAATGAATGACACGTTTAGTTGTAATGAGAATAATATGTGAATCGATTCATTCGTATGACATTTTTGATCCAATTTGTTATAATGACGTTATTCTACGAATGCATTCACTTTTCAATTCATTCACTAATACTGTATATTAAAAGAGAGACACAAAAAGTAAGAAAAAATATATACAGTTTATGTCACGCTATTTGGACTCACAATCGAGAGCCCGAAAGCAAGATTTCAATTTCAAATGGCATTAAATAAATAATCTAAGCATAGAGTGAGTGCTACTCTGCCTAATGTGACTCTCAATGAGATTAAGTTATTCTGTTATATATTCTGTATATTCTGTTATATACTGTTTATATACAGAGGAATGTTCTCCTCCTTTACTACCCGTGCAAGTGATGCTACGTTTGGAGAAATAAAACATTTCCAATAGTATTGGTGTGAATGGTGTGTGTAGTGAGTGATCCCATTAGCAAAAGCCGGCAAAACATCTGTCGCTATACTATAGCATAGCTTCGCATTCAATACATTAAAGAGATGCAGATTTGAGTTCTCCTTACATTTGCAGCAAAAATTTTATACACTTTTACTCTTTATTTTATTTTAGTTATACTTTTTTTTAACAAATACATAACGAATTCAAGAAAAAAGTATTGAAAGGAAGAATATATTAGAAAATAAAACTAACAAAAGAGAGAGTGAGAGAGAGAGAGAGAGAGAGAGAGAGAGAGTGTTTCACAAGAAAATTGTTTCTTTAGTTGAATACATGGGTTAGGCATTAGTGATAAGTTAGCCTAAACTCTTGTCTCCCATTAATACTTAATATATTTTTTCTAGTCTATCGAGTGTTTGACTGTCACCGTAAGTGTGTATATGTCGGCGCACTTGTAGTTTATATGAGATTATATGCAGCACTGGAAGCGCTCTCTTATCTATTATTTTTAGTTTTATTTCAATTGAGTTTTATATGAAAACTAAAATATATATGTATTTATAGGTTGAATACAAATTCATACCCATTAGCGAATGGATAACCAGCCAGTGCTCCTCCATCGTAGGGATAATACATGGATGCGGCGGCCGCGTAGGGCAGGTTCCTCCAGGCCTCCAGGTTCTCCTTCAAGTCAAAGCCATTTGCCTGAAATATATATCACATTGTATTAGATATCAATTGTTTGAGCATTTGGTGCGGACATCACTCTATAGTAGTCGTGTCTGTAGTCTATGTCAATGTATTTGTAATTTGGGTTATGTTTTGCTCACATATATTATAAGACAGAAATGTTTGCAACGATTCCAATAAAATCTTTCTCTCAATATTCAGTTCACTTTTATTCCTACTCTCTATATAACAGAGAATGAGTTTATGTTGACATTAAGTCTAACATTTGTGTGTATTTGTGAGGAGTATGTGCTCATCAAATGTTGACGACATTAACAAATGAACAAAAATGCTGTTTAATAGCATTACAAAGTAGAAGAACCTATACTAATGATATACATGTTGTGTGTGTGTGTGTGTGTGTGTGTGAGAGAGAGAGAGAGAGAGAGAGAGATTCATGTTTGATTACTTGAACCAAAAGTCATATCAACGATACCACCTCTATCGCTATACTGCACAAGGAGTGAACCCATTCTACACTAACTATTCTGTAGTTTATACAGAATAAGTAATTAAATATTTATTAGCCACTAGTCTAAATGAAAAACAGCATATAGATTTGTCTGTACCTCCTTTAAGCCCTACCATATTCCTCATAAATTTGTAAAAATTGTAACTCAATAATAATTCTTACAAAACTATAGACTTACGTTAGTGCCAAAACTCTTATGGTATCAAAAACTGGTTAATTCAATGAAACTAAAAATTTTCTCTCTTGACTCAAGTCAAGTAAAACATAGATATAGTTATAGAGAGTTGTATAATATATATATAAAATGCGAATTTATATGTAATGGTATGAATAGATGTGATGTTTGGGTGTGTGTCTGATGACAAGTGTCATTACTGATTGAAATCAGTTCGCCTTTGAGTGTAATTTATATGCCATTCATGCAATATATCCGCACTGTTTGCCTGTTTCTAAAAAGTAATGAGAGATAACGAAAAAATTATTTTGTTATTATCTGATTTGTTGGGCTCATGGGCTCATTCACTCACTTGTACACAGTCTCAGTGCCCGTGAGTTTTGAGTTAGAGTTTGTCAGATATTTTACTTTTTTTTATTTTGTCAGCGATAGTAACAAACATTTTATACTAAAAGCTCGACAACTTATTCTGTATATAAACTTAAGTTTTAGTTTTAACTTTATTTTTTGATCGCAAAAAAGCATTTACTTTACTCTTTGGTCGACTTTTTTCAAGCCATACATGAGGTCATTGAATGAGGTATTAGAGTGTAGTCTCGAGTCTACGCAACGATTAAACAGAAACTTATACAACATTTTAATTGACTTCTCATTGCTTTACTCGAGATCTGAGATCTGACTAAATGTTTGTAATATGTTGTGAGAAAGTGTTAACACATTTAAAGTCAATTCATAAATATTTCAAAATAAGCGTTTGATTAGACTTACGGTGGGAGAGTAGAAGGCCGACTGGAGCTGTTCAGGGGGTATGGGTAGGAAACCCTCGCCCTGGGCGGCGGCTGCACCATAGGCTGCGGCGGCTGCCGGTCCGTACATTCCGAGTGGTAGGCCCGTCGAGGCGGCTAAGCGCTGGTAGTTGAGTAGGTGGGCGTCGTATTGACACGAGCACACGGTTTGGCCAGTGATGGGGTCAGTGAGCACCGGACGCCCAGACTCGCAGCACGGAGTGGTACCGGACGGGGCGCGCGGAGGGCCTGTGATCGAGACGGGTGTTACAGCTCCGGCGCCGGGAGAGTTGGACGTAACAGAGGCTGGTGTGACACCAATGGCCTGTCCTGTCGTAGATGGTGCTGAAGCGCTCGGCATTAATATCTATGTGTTGTTGAGAGCAAAAGTGTCGACAAATTAAACTTTGGGAAAGAGTTGGGAAAAACTTCTCGAAATGAAATTAGCAATGAATGACACGAAAAGGAGTTGGCGTTTAATATGAGCTAAATTTAGTCGCCGTGTGAGGTATGACAGGTATGGTAGGCATAAAATTGTATAGTTAGCCCACCTCTCAAATGGACAACACTTTTATTGTGCGTTTTTGAAGTAAAGGATAACGACCTTTGCCTCCTTTGGTATTTGCAAATAGCTATTGGAGTGTCTCATGAGAGACATTAACTTGTATTTGGAAGCGTCTTAACTGTGTTGACAACATATGCCTTATGCCTGACCTCAACCTCAACTCACTCTCAGTCAACACTAACCACTGAATGCCTGCACCTATATCTTCAATTAGCAGTTGATCTCATGCTGTGGATTCACATTTTCAAGGATTATAATTTCAATACAATTGCCGCACACTTTACTCGATGCCTACTATCTGATCAACAAAAGACCAATATATCCAATAAAAGGACATCAATTGGACTCAAATACAGTACTCACAGTACAGATACCACACTTCCACTACAGTAACTTCACTCTCAATAATGAGTACACAAAATACAACTTAAATATACTAAATGTTTGAAAGCCTGTGCCATATATTACACTAGAGTAGAGCAGTAAAAGTACGGCACTGTCACCAATACATATGCAAATGCATTATCAATTATATGAGACACGGCTGTCCATCACTTGCCATCACACATATCAACCATTTCATCAAAAACTTCACAAACAAAGCATTTTCATATAATAAGCGTTTAGTTCCCAGTTGTGCTCAACATTTGCTTAATGTATAAAAAGGAAAACAAAATCTGAATGACTGCGAGACTAACTAAGGTTTTAATAGCGGTTTTTATTTGGTTTCATAAGTTTTAATATTTATAACATTAGTTGTAGTGTCGCAGTGGAGGGGACGTGGAGCTAGAAAGCACCTGCCCTTTACCAAAGTGGCTAACAAACATATAATGCATTTTTTAATTTGAGTTTTGTTTGCGATGTGTGTGTGAGAGTTGAGTGCCTCTGATCTCCGATACGGAGTCCTAACCCCAAGGTATGAGTCCTAACCTCAAGGTATGAGTGTTTGCGGAAGGGATGGATGTTCTGATAGTTTGGATGCTTTCATCAAAAAATGATTTTCCATTCATTCAGTGCCTCATTATTATTGAATGCTATTCTGCCTCAGGAATCGTATTTCAATGAACGCTCACATCTCTCTCACCAGTATTTTATGAGCAGATATTTTGCTTAAACTTAAAAAGTTTGTCTCATTTAATTCACTGCTAATAACTTGTAGTGAAAGCAATGCTAACCGCAATAGTTGATGGATGTCAAGGTTGGACACAATCTTATTTACTTTTTTCGTTATACCTTATTATACGTTAAAACTTAATTAAATAATTATTATTTCATAATTATTTGCACATTTCATTCGCGACATAACATTGCGATACATATGTATTCTCGCGTTAAATCAAATCAATTGTTATTTAGTTAATTGAATGACAAAAAGTAAAAATAAATTCTTATTAAAAAGATTTCAAAACCAAAAATTTTCAAAACTTATGTTTCGTTCCTTTAATTGTAATATATCTTCAAATGTTTGATTTGTTGTAAAGATTTGTTTCAAACATTTGAGTCTTATGTTTGACTAATATTTCAAATAAATTGAATTCACTTTATTTTACTTATTATTTGAATGAACTTTCAATTTAGTTATAATTTAGAGAGATGGTCTTAATGGCATAATTATCAATAATTGATTGCACAGCAAATGTAATTCAAAAAATAAATTGATAATAGTTTGCGTCTCTCGGATTCATTAAATTAATGCTCATTTTTAAAGCTATTATCAATTCATTCAAATGCTTTATGTCTTAAGTTGTAAATGAGACGAAAACGCGAATAAATGTCATAAAAATAAAGTGAAAATAAAATCCAATTTATATTTCCGTCTAATGATCTAATTATTAGCAATTTTCTTCATTCTCCTTAATCTTATAGTTAAACAACTTTTATAACAAATATTTTCATAGTTTTTGTGTTAATTTATAGAAAATAATTAAAAATGTGTTTATAAAGTGAACACTGAATTGAAAACTAATTAATAGTCAGACGGAGTGAATGCGTGTACAAGAAGTTCAACACAAACGGCGCTTATGTGTCAGTGCTGTGGGTGACACCTGCCCTCCCTGGCCATCAACCATACCCGCAGTCAGTCATTCATTCATTAAATTACACTCTCAATGATTGCATAAAAACATTGATTTTTTTGTCAATAGAGTTGACACGGAGGGGAAGGGAGCAAAGAAGTAGAGATAAGTGGTATATAAGAGTGGAAAGGGATGTGAAATGGTTACCTGCGTTCCGGAAGCCGTTTTCGCGGAGTTGGCGGCACTGGTGGTCGAGCCCGTCGGTGGTTGACTGTTGAGTGGGGTAGTG
>CAJPVJ010004065.1:0-10065 GCA_905397405.1 Oppiella nova | reverse complement strand
CAGATGTCGTGACATAACCGAAGAGTTTAGCGATTCGCTCGCTTTTGGCGGATATAAACCATTTAGACTTCATTTCGTGGTAAAACTCATTCCTCAACTTCTCGGTCCTCAACGCCTTCAACACGACAAGTGTCTCGTCGACTACCTCTCCATCGCTGGCCTGCGATCTCATCTTATATTTGTATTTTCCGATCGATATTTCGCCAAATTTTGATGAACCAAATGGTGAGCGAATCAATTGGATCTCCTCTTCGCTGATCTGAGGAATGCATTTCAAGTCAACGATCGCGTCGTTCACACCATTTGTGTACTTAAAGGACTTCATATCATTGTCTCCTCCGTTATTGAACTTTCTCTTCATTATAAGACTATTTGACTGGAGTTTCGGTGATTTGATGACATCAGTGGACGCGTAATACCTTTGGCTCAACAGTTGAGTGATTTGTGGCAACGGTTTGGGACTGAATGTCGGCGTTTGTATTATAGTGTTAGTAGTGTTGGTGTTGTTGTTATTGCTGACCACCGGCACAGTGACGGCCACATCGGGAACGGCATAATCGGGATCATTGGCTGATGAAGATCGCGATGAGTTGATGTCTTTGGGCTCACAATACAGTGGAGTCGTCGCCAAATCCTTGAGGAGTGGAAAGTTTGGAAACTTTTTTCAAACTTTTTTCATATATTTTTCAGTCATTTGCAAAATTCAAACATTTGTCACAAACTTATAAATGATACCAAAAATTGTAAAAAATAGTAATAAATCATCGGAAAAGGGATTGGGGTTAACATAAAACAAAACTCTGTATTTTAATAATTAATTTTAATTAAGAAAACACTCGCAAATTAAAACAACAAAAATTAATTTTATTAAATTTTAAAAATTAATTAAAATTAATAACAAAAAATGAGTTTTAATAATGGTTTGCTTTGTATGTAGTAACTCTTGGCAAATAAATTCATCGTTTAGTTATACATAAAAAGTTTATTATATCTCACAAAAAAAAGTTTATATAACATAAACTGACAGCAAATATGATATTTATAGCGTAAACACATTTAAAAAGCTGTTTATAATAATAAAAATCGTTTCTCTCATTTGAAGTCAAGATTTTATGATTTTCTTTTAAGACATAACTTATATTTACGTAAAGAAAAAAACTTTAAATAAATTTCTCTGTTATAGCACTAAATGGCAAACAAACTGGCAGTCAGTTTGGATACTAAATAATCAAATGATAAATTGGCATTCATTTGGAAAGCAGACTTAAAGTACAGTTCCCGTCGACATTAACGGCTCATCAGTTTATAAATTTCATAATCAGCTCATATTGTGAGGGTTGAGCTAAGAATAACAGTTGGCCTAAGATTTGAGAGAAATTAGTGTCAGAATTGGTTTCGCATTTTGAGTTTTTTTAGTTGTTTTTTATGTAACGTTTAGAAAGCAATAGATATTTTTTGTTTTTTGCTAAAACGCTATCAATTTGTTAATGGATGCAAAACAGTTAACATGTCAATGGATAAGAAAGTTATGGTTATATAAAGTGCATTGAGTTTCTCGCGAGCGTATGGCAAATGGTAGGGAACGGTAGGTCTCATACCTTCATACAGACGACGATGTGTCCGGACTTTTCTTTGCGTCTCATATGGAGCCGAAGTAATACAATACTAGCGCTGAATATGATGGTGAAGACCAACGCAAATGATATCAAAACTATGAATTCAGTCAACGAAGACCTGTCGCTGTTGATGGCGGCTGTGGTGATGGGTGTCAACGAGTGGACAGCCTCTAAATGGGTGTAGGATTGCGTGTAATTGTCTTCAATGGTGGACAACTCAAACGACACTTCGCTAATGAGTATCCATTTCTTCGCAAACTTGAGATCAAATTTGGCGAACTTTCCGATGCGATGGTGCAGATGAATGACCACATCCCGGGCCCTATCGATGGCGTTGTCGGCCATATACGAGAACTCTACCGGTTTTTTGGACCATATCTTGCCGTCAAAACTGAACCATATCTTAGCTGAAGAGAACACTTCCATGTCTTGCTTATAGAGGTTATGGCAGTGAAATGTGGCGGACGTGAAGTTCTCTAACCCATTGAACTCGAAGATGATTTGGACGCCATCGTTCACCTCACCATCGCTTCTCCATCCGATCCATTCAAAGCCTTTGTTGATCTTATAGTTGTCATCACCTTTGATGCCATCAACGAGTTGACCGATACCTCCGTATAGGTATCCGTTGTTGTCTTGACTTCCATCGTAAGTCATGTCCAATAAGTCACCAAATTTGCCACTTTTGAAGCCATCGGGCATTGAGTATCGCACCGGAAGACTGTTTTGTCTGCAGCCGAAAAGCTCGAATCGCAAGCATGTGGTCCTCTGATGGCCGGCAAATGGCACGATCCGGATGAGATTAATGCCAACTAATGGGTGAGACAGCTCATTTTTCACCACTGTATACGTGTCCGCATTTCCCGGCAATTTCTGTCACAAATAGAGTATAGTTTTGAGTGCTTTTCAGTTCATTTAATTCCCATTTGAATCGTAAGCTCAGAGAGATTATTGAAATGTTGTTTTAATATAAAAGTAATCTCTTTGATGGAGACAACTGTTAGTAGTTTTGTTGGACATAAGTCATAAAAAGCTCTCCCATTCCCCATGAATTACCGTATATTCAAATGATTATTAATCTACTAATGGCTAAAGTGTCGCCGCGTTTAGTGATGTCTTTCCCAGCGATATATACGGTGTGTATAAGTGTTGCAAAAACAATGTTTAGTGAAATTTCCCAACGGATTAAACATTGAATGTTATAATTGTGTTGAGAGTCTATATATATAAGTATAGTGTATATAACGTGTGCTTTTGTGTAATTGAAGACACAATCCATACATCACATCAAATGTGTAGCGAATATATAGACATAAATGAGACACAAACTGTCAGTCCCCTCCATATCCCCCTATTCACAGATGCTATGCCTCCCAACAAATTGCTTTGTCGTGAAAAATAATTTTTGTTTTCAAAAAATAATACTTTCAGAGCTCTTAGAATAGGATGACTATACCGAGGAGTAAGCACATCCCGGTGCTCTCACATACAATGGCAATGCAATCAATACAAGGAGCACCTGATTATGGATTAGTTGTATGGGTGCAGACGTCCGCACAATCGATCATAACATTAAGGATGGATTGAAATGGGATTAAATTTGTGGCATTCATTTGTGCCACGACTGGAAAGTGTAGTAATAATTGGTGGCAATTGTTGTGCTAAATAGTGAACTCCTTTCTAATTGATATGAGAGTTGACATGTGTTTATGTATAACCCTTTGGGTGCCAATCAATTCAACACCGCATGCGATAACAATAGTTGTGATTCACTAAACTATGGGCTACTAGTTGTGAATGAATCCAGTCCACTACTAATAGACTACTGACCCTAACAATAACAACAGTCCACTGCAATAATAAACAGGGGAAGCATTTAAAATTTTAATTGCCAACGATTTGCAAATGAATGTAAAGGGAACAGTATGTATCGGACGTTTGGGAAATCTATTTATAAATTGAATGTATTGTTTGCTATTGTATTGAAATCTATTGTGAATTAGATCTGGAAATTGTTGGGCGATTCACTTTTGGCCGATTAAACGCTAACAACACAAACACTACACAAATAACAGGAGTTTTTTCGCCAAAAATCTATATTCCGTTAGGATTTGTCGCAATACAAGTGAACGGAATCATTGATTTTAATGATTTATATTACTTTTCTTTTTTCAAAATAAGTTCAGTTCAGTGGCTACGGTTGAGAGAGAGAGAGAGAGAGAGAGAGAGAGAGAGAGAGAGATTTGAAACTAACAAAACCCTTCACATATTGTTTGCAAACATTTCTCTTTTTTCTATTATTTTTCACTTCTTTTAGAAACTTTTAGACGAAAAAAAACTTATTTCCTAACAAAAAACTTTTGACAACTTTTTTCACTCAATTAAAAAGTGTAGTGAAAAATCGATTTCTCATTAAATATCTGTATTACACAATAAATATAAAAATATATAAAAAATAATATTTTATTTCACACACAAACTTACGAATCAAATAGATCTCTGATTCACCTTTTGTTATATATTTTTGATTGTTTTTTTGCTCAGATTTTATTGTATGACATGTTAAAAAGAGTGCAGTATGTTCTGTGGGAAATATACTACCAGTGCCCATCTGTTTTAATGTAATAATATTTTGATTATCAATATTTTCTTTATTCGCCATTTCTTTTGGATTTATATATTTTTCGCTAAACTATACAAATGTATATAAAAATATATAAAAAATAATATTTTATTTCACACACAAACTTACGAATCAAATAGATCTCTGATTCACCTTTTGTTATATATTTTTGATTGTTTTTTTGCTCAGATTTTATTGTATGACATGTATGTTCTGTGGGAAATATACTACCAGTGCCCATCTGTTTTAATGTAATAATATTTTGATTATCAATATTTTCTTTATTCGCCATTTCTTTTGGATTTATATATTTTTCGCTAAACTATACAAATGTTTTTTATATTTTCCATTCAATTCATCATATATTTGAATATAGCTTAAGATTTTTGCACGCATTTTATTCATCGTAGGGGTGACCAAGATTGTGTTTGGGGCATACATTAGGTTTGGATTTTAGGATAATTTCCTCTGAGAAAAGGCTATTGTAGTTAATGTAGTAATCAATGATTTGCTCCTCAATTGATGGCAAAGTTGGCAATCATTTGATTGTCTGCTTAGTTCTCATTTGAGTCCATAATTACAGTGAAAATACAGTTAAAATGAATAGATTATTCATTGCTATAGTAGTAGTCGTTGGCAATGGTCTGTCCCCTAACCGTACACTTTGTTTAGTCATTCAAATAATAGTATTTTTCAATTTTATCCAAAACTATAACAAGATTTAAGGGTGTATTCCGACACTAACTGGCAATCATAACATTTTACTCTGAATCCCATTTCCATGTAATCAACAAAACTGTTCAAAGTATTGGAAATCTAATATAAGAAATAAGTGATGAGTACATACATGGTTGCCATCACTGCCCGTCCATTTGTTCCAATTGGTGCCGTTATCTCTCGAGTACTCCAACCAGTATTCTTCGGCATATTCCACACCAACTCCATTACCAAACCTTCCCTGAGTGGCCACACCTGTGATCACAAACTTGTCTTTGAGGTCCACTTGAATCCATTCACTGCCCGAGTGGACAGAATTGAGTTGTTTTGATGGACACCACGCGCCTCCAGATATCTCCCGGTTTAGTCTGTTTTGGGAATTAAAAATAATTTAATTATTTTAGTAATTATTATTAAAATTGGTAATGCATTAGTAATAAATGAAATGAAATAAAGTATTTTAACACAAAATTACTTTTCATATACTAATGATTGAATCTCATTTTAAAAATACCTTTTGACTCTAGATACGAGTAAAATTAATTATTTAAAAATTCTTGTGCAAATTAAATATTTTTCACTGAATTTCATGTCATTTTCAGAGCTTAAATAATACGACATTCTGTAGTAGACATGAAACTCAAAAATTATTTTTTAAAACTTTTGTCTTTCCAAACGCATAATTAATGCAAAAATTATTTTCAATGAGATTTAATCGATTTCTCTCATGTTTTCGCTTATTATTTAAGAATTTGTGCCAAAAATTAAATTTTTGATTAAATTTGCGGAAATTCTAACAAGAATTTTGACGTTTTCTGGTATAAAGTAATTAATTAATGAGAAATTCTTTCCACAAAATTAAACTCTTGTAGAGAAAGACATGACTTATCAGCGGATCATAACTGCCATTGAATTATAAAACTATACTATAGTATGAAATGTTCACAATTTGTAAAGACTACGAGTCCTATCATATTGTCAACAGAGATGGTGTCCAAAGATAAACCATAAATCTGTAGTAAAATAAGTTTAGCAATTAGACACAACCTCCCCGTCCCCTTGTAATGGTATAGCAAATTGACATCGGGTTAAGAGATTTCCTGGATTTTGTCCAAAAATACGGATTTTTAAACATTTTGTCGTTTTTATCGCGAGTGAAGTCAAACTTTAAAACGTTTTTTGATATATATTCACCTTATGTTACGTCTACGATATGTTATATTTCAAAATATTTTGCTCACAAATCATCGAAAAAAGTTTGAAATGAATAATAAGATAAAAATTGCTGCGAAATATGTTTATTTTAAAATTAGCTGAAACTAATCCTCAAAAAAATATTTATTTGCAAAAATTAATTTATTCGACAAATTAATGCAATTTATACTGTATATGAAAATCGCATTAAATATTATCTTTAAAAAATAAAATTTTAAAAAGTTTCCTAAAAATATATTCACCAAAAATTAATGTCAAATCCGAAAACGATTCACTCATTTGGAAAAACATATAATATTACAAACATTAACACATGTCTATTAAATTTAAATTTCGGTCCAAAAATACATGTTTTCTAGACTTATGTATAAGTTATGAATAGATGTCGAGGCCATAGATAGGGCACAGGCTATGAGGTTGTGCTGTATATTAGTTTACAAGACATGGGAGAGGGCTATGATATGCTATAATTTACATACTGTGCGAAAAATAGGCATAATTTTTTTATTCCGCAAAATATTCGCTTATTCTGTATAATAAGAAACACTTAAAAACGGCATTTGAATAGCAGTTCACAGAAAATGTTTTATTTAATAAAATTAATGAATAGTTACTGTGCATGTTAAAAAACTACACTAATACTACTTTCTATTCACAAAATAGCGATATTTATAGCGACAAACTAAAGCTAGAAATTATTTTCAATAATAGAGACCCATTAGAATACATAAGTTAATAGTATAGCAACTAATAAGTGGAAATGGAGTGCACACACCATTAGGGAGGGTGCGAATGGAAAGTGTGAGGTGATTTAGAGGGGGAACGGGGGGTATGGCATGTAAGCCCCTTTTCATTAAAGCCAGTGTCGGCTCAGCGTTTTAGGCGATGCAAACTTTTTTGTGTTTTTAATTTACTCTCACTTTTCGCACATCTCATAACATCTGCCAGAATATCACTATTTGTCTAATAGTTTTTCACTCTCACTGTGTCTGTCGGCCCTCTTATGCCCAACAAAAAGCGTGTTTTTGTAGTTATGTTGTCGATATGGCCAATGAGGGCCACCGATATCAGCACCAGTAGTACTGTAGTGGTGGTGATGCTTGGGAATACGAGTGCCATGTTATATGGCTTTGAGGTATAATATTATTATTTATTGAAAATATGTCTAAAATTCTGGGCTTTTATGTATGAATTAGGCCGTCCTATGTGTTAACTATGTGATGCGACAAAAATGTTTGCATACATTTCATTTGATTTCATTTCTGAGCCTCAGGTGCAATGGGTGTCCATTTGATTATAAACATGCAAAATATTTGTTTATATGAATATTTGCAACAAATGAATAGATTTGCACATATTTAGGACAACAATATTTGAATATAAGTTTATTCACACCGAATAAATAATAGCTTAAAAATATTTATTATATATAATATTAACAAAACTTAGTAATTGATGCAAAACTAACCGCGCGTTTTGAGGTCCGACACTCTGCTGGTTATAGGACGAGGAGGCCGTGATGTCCACATCAGGGATGACCCCCGA
Organism: Oppiella nova; assembly: GCA_905397405.1. Classification (NCBI taxonomy): domain Eukaryota; kingdom Metazoa; phylum Arthropoda; class Arachnida; order Sarcoptiformes; family Oppiidae; genus Oppiella; species Oppiella nova. Next base: position 2,349 of record CAJPVJ010004065.1, on the reverse strand, counting down.
CTCCATTCCCAACGGCTTTGGACCACCCGTTTCGTCACATAAATTACTTTTCTTGATGTCTATTATGGTGTCCTCTGTTTCAGAGATAATTAAAATAGTTTTTGCGATAAGAATTTAAATGTTTATTAAAATATCAAATAAATGTTTATTAGTTTTTAATTGAAAATTAATGCTCAAGAGTGGGGCAATTATTTGGTATCTAAAGTCGTATCAAATATTATATATATAAATGTTTAACTTATAGCATAAGATATTTCATGAAATAAGTCATAATTTTTTAAGAAAGTAAGAAAAATATAAATTAAATAAATTATCTGAAGTTTTCTCATTTAATTTTTTGTTTTTTGCGTAAAACTTATGAATAAAATTAATTCATTAAATCCTAATGGTTTGCCATTAATTATATTTGAATCTAAATTAAACTCCAATTAAGATAACAAGCAGTAGCTATAAATATATTTATACTTAACATGTAAAGCTGAAAATAATCTAAATTAACTCTTGTTTGAAAAATAGTATTTTTTAAATAACAATAAATTCATTCCCAAATCAATTGGGAATAATGTAAAAGATTTTCCAAATATAGTCATATATTTTTGCTAAAATTCAACTTATGATCCATAGAGTAATGAAAATAAAGTAATGCAATGGTTTTGTAGAGTAGTATCCGAGTGGTGTAGTCCCATAATAGCAGTACTTATCAGTTATGGGTTTTGCAAATAACAGTTCAAAGAAATATTGTACTTATTCTTTACCCCATACTATACTATAGTCACTATACTATTGTCTGGCAATAAATTTTTGTTTCTTATTTCACTGTACAATATATGCGAATATATTCTCAACGCATGGATTGACTTTTGCTTTATATAAAAATACATATAATTTATTTGAATATTTTGTCAGAATATTTATTATAATAGAAAATAAATAATAAAAATCTTCAAAACAGTTACACAGATATATACAGTAGTGTTTATATATTTGTTATATATATTTGTTTGAAATGATTTTTATTCTCGGAATAGACACTAGAAGTTGAGTGAAATAAAGTTATTTTTGACTCTTATTTTTGATAATATCTGCAAAAATGTAGCTATCATTACAGCGACTGTTGATGTCATTTACATCACTAATACATTGTTATATGTATTTTGAATGCCAGTCCTCCTCGCCGTCTGACTCAATGTATGAATGAATGAGAAAATATAACTATAATACAGAAAATTGCAATAATAATAGAGTATTGAAATAACTTATAAAAGAGTTGCAATAAAAACTAGTATTTATTTTATGAATACTTTGCCATAGAGTGCAGAGCACTGGCAGTTGTGTGTGTTAGGCCCTGGACTTCTAGATTTAGCTATTATTCCGTATATTCAGTTATATTTGTGTCTGTATTGTGAATATAATGGGAGCGCAAAGAATGTCAATCAAAAAGGACTGAACACATGAACACATCATTTATCGGAAACCACACGGAGTACCGATGCCTTTGTAGACACCCATAGAGTACAGTGTGAACACAGAGGTCTGTGCTCTTATGAGGCATACATATAGCAAGAAATAACTGTACACTAAATGTATGGAAAGTGTATTTTTCGGGATTTCTTTACAATTCTTTGCCAACTTTTTTGCGCCACTCATTCACTCGTGATTTCCCTATTGAATGGCTTTATTGTCACACAAATTGTTAAGACAAGCCATGGATTCACTGTTTAAACATCAATGTTGTTAGAGTCAAAGTATTTAATATTTATTTTCAGTGTTTAAAACAATACGAAGAAGTAGTCGTTTATCTGCAAACAAAAGCCCTTTTCATTGATGACTAGAATTGATTGGAGAAAATTGTAGAGAAAGTTGTGTTTCTCAGACCTAATTGTATAGAAAATGAGACAAAGAGCTCAAATAACTTAAAGTGAGGTTTTGTAGTGTTTTTTCTCTTTAGAGCACTACTTAAGTGATGTTTCCATAAGTGATATCCGAATGAAGAAAAAAATAGTAGAGAAAGAAAAATAATATATAAAAAGAGAGCGGAATTGAAATGAAAGCTAAATGCGATAATAGTTTCGTGATTTCGGGACAATATATGCGCTATTAATAAGAAATACGGTTTCGCTGTAATCATAATAATAGTAATACACAGATGTCTGAGACTCAGAGTGTGTGTGCGAGAGGGCCGGAGGGCACCTGAAAATTCTTTCCCAAAAATTCAGTTTTTATATTTTCTTTGGTCTCTCTCTCTCTCTCTCTCTCTCTCTCTCTCTCTACAGTCCAGACTCGCACACACATACAAGTGCTGATCGCTTCTCCACACTCTTTCACTTTTTAACAGTTGATTACATTCTT
>CAJPVJ010004063.1:0-10071 GCA_905397405.1 Oppiella nova | reverse complement strand
GAGATCAAAGCCTTTGCTATTGACGGCAGCTGTGGGCGCAACGAAATACATTGTGGACAACGCTTATGAGATCAACTCATTGATGATTAACTTGGATTTCATTAATTTAATGACTTATGACTTTTACACGACTGGCAGCCCTATAGCCGCACATCACTCACTGCTTTATTCCCACCCAAACGCCAGAGATTTAGACAATTCCTTATTAAACGCTAACTTTTCAATCAATTACTGGATTAGGAAAGGCGTTCCCTCTCATAAAATCATATTTGGAATTCCATTCTACGGCCGATCTTTCAAATTATTGGATTCACAAATCAATGACTTTGGGTCAGCCGTCAACGGAACGGGCGATCGAGGGTTCTATACCAGAGAAAGTGGATTCCTTGCGTACTATGAGATATGTGCTAATATACTAAACCATGGTTGGGCAAAGCGCACCGATACATACGCTGTAAAGGGTATACCACTAATGACCGGACCGTACGCTTATGACGGCTACCAATGGGTCGGTTATGACGATAGCGATCACATCATACAGAAGACCAGTGAGTGAACACTTGTTTCTTATTATTTCATTTTGAAATCCTTATAACATTACTAATTGTGCTGTTACTCACTTTTGCAATTCACTTTTGGCCACTTTGGTATTCACTGCGGGTTAGACTTTATCAAAGATCACAATTTAGGCGGTGCCATGATTTGGAGTCTGGACCTTGATGACTTTAATGGCATTTGTTGTAAAACAAAAAGCCCTCTCCTGAAGACAATCAACAAACAATTGAGAGAATATTCTTTTGATCTCAAGTTCTTCTGCCCATAAATACAATTCTGGACACAATTTATATAAAAAACTAAAAACCAAATTAATATCCAATTATTGTACTGTAAATGACATAAAAATAATTATATTACATAGTGATTAGAGTTAAAATTAAAAAAAGTTAATTTTATTTATCGAAACATTTAATGATTGATTGAATTTAGACAATAGTGTTCATGAGCTGAGGGGTGCACTGGAAAAGGCTGCAGCGGCCGGCCTGTTCTCCAGGCGCTCGTACTCTAAATGAAACTCTTTGGCAACTTTTCGCCAGTTATGCGGATCGAAGAAATAATAGGTCCCCCTTTCGTACGTCTGCTGTTTGTCTGACGGCAACATTCCCGGCGCTCTCGTTATCCAAATGCGTTCGTCCTTATGATATCTCCAGTCTCTCACATATCTGTACAAAACATTTGGTTTAATACGCGAACATTCATTCGTTGCAAACAATTCACTTACAATTCACTGGCGGCTAATATTTGTATGATATCTCCCGCATACATATAGAACAAAAAGAATAACAGGTCGTCCCCATACCGGTTCAGTTTGAGTGGCGCTAACTTATCCCTAATAGAGGCGTTAATCAGGTATTCGGTGGGCACCGGGTAGTCTACATTGCGAGCACAGCAACAAATCAATAAATGAAACCAAATCAAAATTATACAACAGTTGAGTTCATACCAATTTCCGGTGGTTTGAGGGGTTGGTCACTCCAGGGACCGGCAAATGTTTGATACAACGGTCTGAATGTGGAATAAATGTGTGACAATCGATATGATCAGAGGGAAAGCGTGCAAAACATACTCATTAGAGTTGAGATTAAGTCCGAGTGTCGTGAGATCTGTGCCCAAAGCCAACGACACTAAACTTTGGTCCGATTCCGCGGCTCTAATGAACGTCAAGAGGCCAACCATTCCGAACTGGTCGGTAACCATACCAATGGGAATGTTGGTCACACGACCCTCTTTGTTGGTCTGTATGCCTCTCTTGAATTTAATGTTCGCATCGCCGGCACCGCTATTGTTGATGAGACCCGAGTGATGACCCATTCCTGTCATGTTATTGGCGCCCAAAGACATGACAGTCGACGCACTGCTCAGCGAAGAGTTTTCGTTATGACTGCCTCCGAAATGGAGGTTAGGGTTAGATCCGGGCAGTGCCGGGAAGTCTTCACTTTGAATGTTGAACTCATTGGATGAGGAATTGGTGGTCACGTTGTCCTTAACCATACCTACATATGGCGGTCGACCCGGAGGGTTGTTGTTCAGCCCGAGCTGTTCAACGAAAGCATACTATAATGAGAGCATTTGATGGCAGATATAGTCACTGCTAGAGAAGTGTGCAATACATACACTGCTAGAGTTGCTGCCGCCCAGTGTTGGGAACTCAGTCATGTCTAGTGAGGGCGCCGGTGGGCCCCCGACAGAGCCGCCCACAACTCCGAACGTATGCATCGAATTCCTAAAGCCTAAGAGATTGGAGTTGTTGTTGAGGTTGGAGAGGGTGGAGCCGGACGTGAGGTCCAGGAGGTCGGGCAGACGGGTCTTGTTTGTGATGAGACGGGACGAGAAGTTCGCCAAAAAAGAGTTGGGAGAGTGTTGTGAGTGTTGGGACAGAGGGGGTGTGAGGGGACCGGTCGCTTGACCCGCGCTCTGACCCACACCTGACAGTCCGACAAAGTTATTAGTGCTGACTCTTCGGGCGCCCGGAAGCGAGTTTAGAAGGGATTGTGCGCTGGAAAGGGGTCCAGGACTTGGGGACGACATTCTTGGGAACAGTTTGTCGATTAAAAAACAGTTAATATATTAAATAATAAAAACACAAAAATTGGTTCTTTTAATGAGTTGTCTTGAACTCAAACTTTTCTAACGCCAAAGATTTGGGCAAAAATTGGTTCAGTTTTTGCAAATTCTCGACACAATTGTCGATATCTTTGTCGCACTTTTCGATTAGAGTCGAGATCTCATCAATTTTCGATAGATTTTCGGACACTTTTATCAATCGTTTCTGTCTTTCGATAATAAACTGATTGGATATATAAGACACTATTGAGTCCACGTCTCGGATCTGATCCACAAGTTTTTGCTGCTCTTTGGACACAAACTCAGACTTATTTTTCAAATGCTTTTCGACAATAAGACCAAAATTGATGACATATTTGGGCTTTAATTGTGGGTAAGAGTGGGATAACGACTCGTGTCCGATGGGAATCAATGGCTTAAAAGATGGCGGAAAAGTGAAGGTCTGTTGGATGTCTTGGTTCACGGATCCGTCCGACACGACCACTATCTCAGCGGGTATTGCGATCTTCTGATCACTTCTGTGACCAACTGTTTGCTGTTTAGTCTCTGTGTTACCTCCGATGGCTTTAATGGTAGTGGAAGTGATGTACTCAGGAGTGGCGACAGAATCGACAGAACTTCTGCGGCGGCTATTGATGTTGACAGACTTGGACTTCGCGTCACTTCTTGTGATATTAGGATTAGTGTCACCAGTTTTGGACAAATGAGAGCCCATTAATGGTCACAACTGTCACACGTGGCACACAGTCATCGCCGGTCACTATGACTGCAGTCAACAAACAACTCAAATATAAGTAATGATTGTCTTAACCATGAAATGACAGCCAATTGAGTGTATGTTTGCGACAAACGATTCACTGATTGCTTGCAAATGAAGTGTTTGTCTCTTTTGCCACAAATCGCCATCAATTGCAACCATCACTACAGCACAGCCCACAGATGGCATCCCGCACTCATTCATGGCATCCCGCACCCATTCATGGCATGCATTGGCAATCGTTTGCTGACAAACCTACAGTATGTCACTGTTTGAGTGAACAGGTACAATTTGAATGTCACTTCATTTGAGACAATACATGCGATTTTGAATGACATTTGCATTACGACTATAAATGGGATTATATTTATTGCATTTGAGGGTTGAATGCATTGAATGCTAGAGTAGTGCTCATCAATCAATACTACACTATGTATTGAACTTCTCATTAAACATTGCATTCATATTTATATTCTTGAGTATATTCTGGAGTCTTATACAGTATTAACTAAACTCAAGCCATTCATACGATTGTACAGAACCTAAGCCGTCAATGAAGTCCTTAATTTAATATCAAATTAAGCCTTGACAATTACAGTATTGTGTAATATTTGTTTTTGTTTTAACTTATTTAGATTATACGGTAGTTTTCCTTTAGATTACAAGTTAGTAATTGATAAATAATATTCTCAAAGTTTATATTACGGTATTCACAGACTATATCCTTATTTTCATCTGAATATTCATATTTTAATGATTATTCTATTATTATATACTTACAAGCTGTTTTATATTGATAATAAATATTTCTATTATATAATATATATAATAATAATTTTAATTATAACAAAGGCAAGATTATTTAAATAATACTACCAAACATAAATTATAATATATGTAAATTACTTATTTGTACAATATAAATTATTATAATAGATATTCTGTAATAGTTAATATTTATCACAAAATAGTTGCATGAAAAATATTCAGTAAAACGGTGACCATTTATAAATAGGTTTTACATGAATATAAGTTTGACATTTATAATGTTAAGTAAGAGTTATCAGTATTATACAGCCATGAAGTGAATGTTAAAAATATTTTATTGCTGACCAGTGCTTTTTACTACAAATTCGTTTGAATGCTACTATTTTTCCTATAAATATTACAATCTACAGATTCATTTCAAATAAATACATGTAAGTTACAGATGAAAAGAAATGTTTAAAATCAAGTATAATTCAAGAATTAATTTCTTATATTAATAGACGTTTGAGTACTTGAGGCTATGTTGTTAATTACTCTGTAATTGTTTATTTAATGGAAAACCGAGACAAATATTAAACAATAATAGTATCATTAATATTGAATAAATAGTAAAAAACATTTACAACTTTTATCATTACTTGTCCTATAGTGTACGGATCTATAGAGAAGTTCATTAAATGTTAAGAACTATATTTATAAATAATTTGAGGGAAACATAACAAATAAATTGTAATAATTTTGATAATAATAGTCTCATTAGCAACAATGAGAATGAGCGATAAAATGATAAATTATTGCTATACTATGTTATAGTATGTTATTAAGAAAACGAGATTTCATTTATGAAACTAATATAAAGTTTTGTTTTACTCGTTAGAGACGAAGTGTTTGAAGGCTATGGAAGAGTTACGATAATATTGTATTCATATATAAATCCCATCCCTTTGTATAATATTTCTATAATAGGGTTGAGTCTCAGCCACCAATAATACTGAACTCATTTTGTTGTATACCTCGAGCTTTCTTTCATATCATTTCTTTTAATTATATAAAAAGCACTCCGAGAGCACTGGTTAGGCACTGGTAAGCACTGGTAGGCACTGTCATTGGTGTTACTAAACTAAATGTCAATTTATGTCACATTTACTCCCATTACTTATTTGTGAGGAGAAAACTGTTTTCAGATTAATTTAAGGCCAGAATAAGATTGCATTTGAAAGGCTAGACTCTATTAAATACTATTTATATAACATTACTTATTAGAGAGTATATCATATTTCATTCAATTTTAGTGTAACCGGTGTTTTCTAATGCCATGTTAGTTCCAAAACAAACATTTCTTATCAATTAACTAGATTATAAAACACTACACTCTAGGACAAAATTTATATGAATTTCTATATACAAAATTTATTATTATTAAAGTATAATAATGAGATATGATGTTTATACAGTATATTTCTAAATTTAATCTTTCATTTTTCTATAAAAGCTCAAAGGCTTTCATTTTCTTCATCCAAAAACATCAATTCAAAGTGATATTTACAGAGAGAGAGAGAGAGAGAGAGAGAGAGAGAGAGAGATATTTTGATATTAAAAATTGAAAATTCTTTAAAATATAGCAATCAATATATTATATAGTATTTGATTGTATTGTTTACCAAAATAATTATTTCAGAAATAACAAAATTGTACATTGATTTTATATTTCATATGTTGTTTAGATTTGGACTTAACTGTAAATTCTCGCATTGTTTGCTATGTAATCTAAATCAATGCTTAAAGTATTATTTATTTGTATTATAGAAAATGTTAACTTATTTTATTTTTGACATTTACCATTTTATGCTGCCTAGTAAATTGATTAAAAATAAATTTTTATGTTATAAATACAGTATACAATAGAATATCAAGCAATATGTAAACCCTAAACTAGTAGAATTAATATGAAAGTACAGTAAACTCTATATTAAATGTATCATAACACAATTGTGTTCAAATTTGTACCGAAAGGATCTACAGTAGAAGGTCTGTCACATGAAAATGTATAAATTCTTTTTAATTTCTTACACCTGATTACAAAAATATCCTACATATCAGTATATAAGGTAAATATCATTATTTTGGAGCTCTTTAAAACTAATTTACAGTAGAAGGTCTGTCACATGAAAATGTATAAATTCTTTTTAATTTCTTACACCTGATTACAAAAATATCCTACATATCAGTATATAAGGTAAATATCATTATTTTGGAGCTCTTTAAAACTAATTATTTCAAACAACTAATTTTATAAATACTTAAATCTCAAACCATATTTTAAAACAGTTAACAGCATAGAAATTCTTCATAATCTTTAAAAAAATAATTTTACTATATATTTGTTATAGTATGCTAATGTAAATTTTTAGTATACATATTTTGTTAATTATTGAGTGTAGTTAAAATTAGATTTGCTAAGTTTACTGGAATAATTTGTCGTATGGTTTTACTAAAAGATTTTCACAATGTATTATAATTTGTAATACCATATTTCACTCAATTTGTCTACTGGTTAACAGCTTATAAATTATTAAACATATTTAATTACAAATCTTTGACCATTAATTTAATAGTTAAAAAATACTTATTTTTAAATTGCTTTAATTTATTTTTAAATGCACTGTAAAGTTAGTATTATAAATTGATATAAATAGAGATGTAAGTATGTTTCGATTGCAACATATACTTTATAAATTATTAAAACTTTTGTTAAATTAAGTGAAAATTAAAATATGTTGCACACAGTAATGTTTTAGATTGTCATTTATATTAATTCTAATTAAAATATTATATATGTTTGCTTATTATGTAATAGGTATTAAAAATGAAAATTATATTTTTACAATTTATGTATCAAAATTATATTATCATCAATTTTAATTTATAGCATTATAGATTTTTGAGCATATAAATTAAACATTTATAACACAATTTATAATATCTAAATACTTTACTAACGTTAGCTTATACCATCAATACAAAGTTCGGTAGTGTTAACCACATTTTATTAGTTTATTTGCTTAATTATAGAATTATCACTATTGGTATAAGCTACAAATCATAAATCTGATCATTATACCACGAATAATTTATATACTAATATGGATGTTAAGTGACAAGTTATTTGTAATTATTATTTGATAATTCAAAATAAATTCTTACTTCATTTTCTCTAATTTAAAAATAATTATTTCAAATAGTGCTTGTATATACTGTTTCATTATAATATGTAAATCAATTCATAAATTAAATTATTTATTTCAAATAATTTACTTGTAATATTTCCTGAATTTTATTTTAAAATACACCACACATTAAGAATACATAATTCTTAAATTAATGTTAAATATATTTTTAATATCTTTATTAAATTTTAAATGTTTATGTATAATCATATAAATAATACCATTATTAATGCAATTATAATTTTGTTTTATTAATACACAAAACGTTACAACAAATTTGATATATTGTTGGAATAAATAGAGTTGAGGCCAAACAAAATATATGGATTTAAAGTTCATTTAGAATTAACAATTAAGATTATAGGTTAGAAACAGTTTTATAAATACACAAAAAATACGGTATAAATTACATTATATTTCATATAATTTTATATTTTAATTAATATATAATTCGTTTTTAATAAAACATTAAAAATTATGTTTTTATAACAATAATACATACATAAATACACATTTAAAAATTCCACTAAAAATTACAGTAATTGAATATTTGTAATTCACAGAAATAAATTTATAATAATTTAAAAATATAAAGCATTAGACAAACAATTTTGATGACATAAACATTTCATTGTTTAATAAATAAATAATGAAACAAAAGAAAAAATATTAAAAAGAGATTTTTATTGTGAGTCTGAATTCACACGTTTAATGATAGCGTAAATGAATGAACGGTTAAATTTCTATTTCTATGTCTATTTGTCCTNAATAAGTAATGTTATATAAATAGTATTTAATAGAGTCTAGCCTTTCAAATGCAATCTTATTCTGGCCTTAAATTAATCTGAAAACAGTTTTCTCCTCACAAATAAGTAATGGGAGTAAATGTGACATAAATTGACATTTAGTTTAGTAACACCAATGACAGTGCCTACCAGTGCTTACCAGTGCCTAACCAGTGCTCTCGGAGTGCTTTTTATATAATTAAAAGAAATGATATGAAAGAAAGCTCGAGGTATACAACAAAATGAGTTCAGTATTATTGGTGGCTGAGACTCAACCCTATTATAGAAATATTATACAAAGGGATGGGATTTATATATGAATACAATATTATCGTAACTCTTCCATAGCCTTCAAACACATCATCTCTAACGAGTAAAAACAAAACTTTATATTAGTTTCATAAATGAAATCTCGTTTCTTAATAACATACTATAACATAGTATAGCAATAATTTATCATTTTATCGCTCATTCTCATTGTTGCTAATGAGACTATTATTATCAAAATTATTACAATTTATTTGTTATGTTTCTCTCAAATTATTTATTAATATAGTTCTTAACATTTAATGAACTTCTCTATAGATCCGTACACTATCGGACAAGTAATGATAAAAGTTGTAAATGTTTTTTACTATTTATTCAGTATTAATATTTGTCTCGGTTTGCCATTAAATAAACAATTACAGAATAATTAACAACATAGCCTCAAGTACTCAAACATCTATTAATATAAAAAATTAATTATTGAATTATACTCTATTTGAAATATTTCTTTTCATCTTGTAACTTATATATATTTATTTGAAAATTTGAATCTGTAGATTTTAATATTTATAGGAAAAATAGTAGCAGTAAAAAGCACTGGTCAGCAATAAAATATTTTTAACATTAACTTCATGGCTGTATAATACTGATAACTCTTACTTAACATTATAAATGTCAAACTTATATTCATGTAAAACCTATTTATAAATGGTCACCGTTTTACTGAATATTTTTCATTCAACTATCATATTTTGTGATAAATATTAACTATTACAGAATATCTATTATAATAATTTATATTATAACAAATAAGTAATTTACATATATTATAATTTATGTTTTGTAGTATTATTTAAATAATCTTGCCTTTGTCATAATTAAAATTGTTATTATATATATTATATAATAGAAATATTTATTATCAATATAAAACAGCTTGTAAGTATATAATAATAGAATAATCATTAAAATATGAATATTCAGATTGAAGTATATAGTCTGTAAATACCTTAATATAAACTTTGAGGATATTATTTATGAATTACTAACTTGTAATCTAAAGGAAAACTACCATATAATCTAAATAAGTTAAAACAAAAACAAATATTACACAATACTGTAATTGTCAAGGCTTAATTTGATATTAAATTAAGGACTTCATTGACGGCTTAGGTTCTGTACAATCGTATGAATGGCTTTTCGTTTAGTTAATACTGTTTAAGACTCGAGAATATACTCAAGAATATGAATATGAATGCAATGTTTAATGAGAAGTTCAATACATAGTGTAGTATTGATTGATGAGCACTACTCTAGCATTCAATGCATTCAACCCTCAAATCCAATAAATATAATCCCATTTATAGTGGTAATGCAAATGTCATTCAAAATCGCATGTATTGTCTCAAATGAAGTGACATTCAAATTGTACCTGTTCACGAAAAACAGTGACATACTGTAGGTTTGTCAGCAAACCATTGCCAATGCATGCCATGAATGGGAAAGGGATGCCATCTATGGGCTGTGCTGTAGTGATGGTTGCAATTGATGGCGATTTGTGGCAAAAGAGACAAACACTTCATTTGCAAGCAATCAGTGAATCGTTTGTCGCAAACATACACTCAATTGGCTGTCATTTCATGGT
>CAJPVJ010004062.1:0-10071 GCA_905397405.1 Oppiella nova | reverse complement strand
GCTCTGATAAATGGCCCAAAGCTATGATGGATAAGCTTCTTAAACAAATACCCTGAACCCCTGAGCACAACCCCTATGCACCCAAACACACACACCTGCTCTGTCTTTCGGACACATTTTCTGATAATAAGTTTATTTTTAATGAAAACTTCAAAATATTTATCTTAGCAATGTGCGTTTATTAACCATTGCTCACAAGGGGAATGTCATATATATAACATTGCACCATAATTTAACCTGATCTCTCGAAAAATAAAATGGTTTGAATAATAATAAGTGGCTATTTGTGCCGACTTTGAAATGAAGTCAAGTGTAAAGAGGAGGCGCTTATTGAATGACATAATAGTTGTTGGAGTAGTGAAAGCAGTAGAGAATGGTTTGCCAGTTGTGTGTGGAGTGTAGAGTGAGTACAGTATATGCGATATTGGAGTCAATACCTGTATCCACAGTCAAGTGAATATACCTGCGATACAGTACATAAAGTTTGCATAGAGTTTGCATAGAGTTTGTGAGATTCTGGTTCTGGTAAATCACTTGAACACATATCACATATGATCCACTAGTGTATGGACTGCCAGTGCTTCTCCTCATATATGAATCACATCCAGATATGGGATCGACGCCAATGAGTGCTCTTTTCTCTTCAATTCTCCTTCTCTTCGCAATATTTGAATTGAAAAGTTTGTCAATTATTTTTGCATTCAATTCATGCGTTCACTGGTCTAATGAGTGTTTGTTGCGACCTATAGGTGCGGCGACCAGTGTTTTCTCATATAATGGTCACTTAAATGCCAACACAAAAACCTACTTCATGTCAGAAATGCAGAGATATGACGGATGGTATAACAATCTGGCACATCCAGCCTGGGGCTCAGTTGGTGAGTGACCTCTTTGGCAACTTTTTCATTATCAAACTTATCATATGCCATATCCCCTACACATTATACACTGTATATCATATTCCTTACCTGTAATTACTTTTCGTAGAAAAAACTTATCATTTGATTAACTTTTTTGTTATAAATAGCCATAAAAATTGTTTTTTATTAAATTTTTCATTTCGTTTTACTTTTACTTCACTTTCAATAAAATATAACAAAAATTATTTTTTTATAAATTAAATTAAAACAAGTTTTTGTTTTATTTTGTCTTTATAACACTAAATTCAGTTTAATGTCATATGCTTTAAGTTTTTTCGCTTTGAAAAAACTTTGCAAAAAAAATCTTAAGATATTTCGAGAGCAAAAAAAATTGACAAAAAATGCAAAATTTGTTTTTTGTTCCTATAAATAATTTCCTTCATATCACTTATTAATTATTTTTAATTTATATTATTTTGTCTTAAATTTCACGCCTTTTGAGTCAATCTTTTTTTGTAATTTTTTCTATATCTCTAATAAAACGTCAATATTTGTGATTATTATTGATATTATACGTGAATTGAATGATTGTTACCCAGAGAGCCAACTGACCCGAAAGACCCCACCCTCGTATGCGGACGGGGTGTATATGATGGCCGGCGAAGACCGTCCGAGTCCTCGATTGCTTAGTCAGGCGCTGATGAAAGGCGATGACGGTCTGCCCTCAATCCGAAACTTGACAACACTTTTTGCTTTTTTTGGTAAATCTCAACAATAACTTACATATAATTAATTGTATTTAAAACATAAAATTAGAAGAATTGCCGCAAAAGATAATTAAATTAAGAGAAAAACTTTGGAATAGCATTGAGTTTTGTGCCGTTATTTCTAATTATTAGTCAACACTTTAATTATCTGACTCTTGTTTTTAAACAAATCAATTTCCAGTCAAATCCTTGGCCCAACATTTTAATAGTCAACACTTGACTACCAATCGACTAGAAAACTGTTAGATTGACATAACTTCCTATCAACGACTTAGACATTATTTCTAAGTCAAGCATATGGACAGGGATTACAAGGACCGTCGTGTCTAAAACAATGCTAAAGTTGTTTGCGGCAGAGGGGGAGGGGATTACACAATTGTATTACAGTACACTAATTAGTTATTTTCAATATTATTTACATTTTTTGCCAAAATTATGCAAATTATATGCAGACAATTAAATAGACTGAATACTAAACTCATTAACTTATAAATTAGATTTTAGTAAAATATATATTTATTTTTGAAAAGTAAAAGTTGTATTTGATTTATTTGGTTACGAATTTGTTTTGAAAGGGAGTTTATGTGTAACCCAATTTTGGTTTTAAAAACATAATTAACTATGAGTTGAATTACAGGTCAAGTGGTGTCATCGGAAATATTGATGGCCTCAGAGCCGGGCTGTCCCATCGAAATGCACAGAATTAAGATCGCAAAGTGTGATGATATGTATGACCGGGACTGTCAGGGCGGTCGTACGATGCCATTCCATAGAGCTTTATATGACACCAGAACTGGACAGTCGCCAAACCTTCCACGAGAACAGGTATTTACTTCTTAATACCCATAATTACTACTTTTTAATAAGCACTTTATATATACAAATTACTTTCTTTATGAAAATAATATAAATTATTAATTAGGGATTTGTGTTTAGAGTTTTTTTCCAAATAAAAAAACCCTTTTGAAATAACAAAATTCTTACAAATAGTATAACAAAGACTGGAATGAAAGTAAACGATACTTTGTTTCCTGTTTTTTCCCCTCAATTAATAAACATATTATTTAGCTTTCATTCATCAAAAACTGAATTCAATTCTTTAGCGCATAATCTTTCAAAAGAGATAAAAATCTATTTTCTTATCCTTTTGAATGAATGATGAAATCATTGGGAATTTTATTTTTATTGTTATTTCCTGAAAAACACAGTGAAATAAAAAACTTATATGTCTTAAGAGCTTACTTTTTGCTGTCGATTCATATTTTTTAATCGATTAATTAGGACTTCAATAACTCGACTCGATATTGGGGCGTAACTCAAATTAATATCAAATTAATGCTATTTATAAATAGTTTAGTACAAACTGAGAGGGAGGGAGGGAGGGAGTGAGAGAGAGAGAGAGCATTTTGTACCTGTATAACATGAGTATATATAATATAAATATTTTTGAATAAACTAGTGTTAATGTTATAGATAGACAATGCCATTGATTTAAATTAAGAAAAACAGTTTTTATTAGTTTTTGTTTTTCTCGTGAAGGCTGTGCTGTAGAGCACAAGGATTTCAATATTATTGTTATTTCCAATTCATTAGCATTTGAACAAAAACAGAGACCGAGATGTTTATCGTATGTTTTAATAATAGTTATGCCGAAAGCACTGCCCATATATTTCATTCAACACTAATATCTGCTTTGAATCTGAAAAGCACTTCATAATGAAAAATATTGAAACATTGTTTACGACATTTAAGAGTCATTAATCAAAACATTATATTTGAAATTAGATTCAGTTTTAATAAAACATTTCGCAGTATTCGCACTATTTATACGATAAGTCAATGCTATCTCTCATATCATTTACAGACAACAACTTTGGGACTTCTTTATGATTTGTAACAAAAGTTTTTTTGTTTGAAAAATAGATTTGAAAGCAAACATAAATTGATTGCTAAAACAAAATTCATATAAATTTTCTTTGAAATATACTTTTTGAGAGAAATAATTGATTTGTATTTTCAATAAAAGGATTTGATTGTATCAACAATTTTATGAGTGACGGCTTAAACACTTTTATTTTGATTGACTCAATGCTTCATAAATTTGACATTCACTTCAATACTAAATAGTTTTCTACATTTAATTCATTCATTCAATACATTTAATATAATATATTAATTAATCCAATGAATAGAGGGTTAGAAAAAAGAGTCAGTTTTCCCATTCCTTACCCTAAATCACTACTTTTAACGCATGCAGTAAATAACGGGTGAAAACATTATCCGTTATATTTGTCTTGTATTTTATAAATATTTTGACATCTTTTAACCTGTTAATTTATATTGAGTTACTAATAAAGCATTGAAATCTAGGAAATATTCTTGACTTTTATATCTCTGCAAATATAAACCCTTTATTTATCGCTATTATCTGAGATCATACCTTTAATAGCCGTAGTATAGGACCGCCCCCTTAGACCTTATAGATATTAGAAATACATGGCGTGTCTGACGGTAATAAAGGGTATTAATAGGAAAATATAATTTAATAAAATATTTTTGAGAACTTTTATGTCATTTAAAGATTATGTGAAATTAACGACTATTTTAAGAGTATGTTTCCTAAAAATACTAAAAATAATGGTTTATCTAAACAAAAAGAAAACTCTATTCTTCTTAAATGAGATTTTGATAAAACGAAAGTAAAAATACTTTAAATTATAAATATAGTGAAACTGAATACTAAATAATTGTAGCTCTCATTGCAGACTAGAGTTTGTATTTCGTTAAGTGTTGACCCATTTCTTGAGGCAATATTTCTTCAATTATGAACATTTCAACGGCTCGAC
This sequence comes from Oppiella nova, assembly GCA_905397405.1. Lineage (NCBI taxonomy): Eukaryota > Metazoa > Arthropoda > Arachnida > Sarcoptiformes > Oppiidae > Oppiella > Oppiella nova. The sequence goes on along the minus strand of CAJPVJ010004062.1, from coordinate 5,598 downwards.
AGAGAAATCATATTTAGTGAGAAATCATATACAAATGAATAGTGAGAGGGATTTACAGACAGACAAAACTAAAACTAAAAGTGAATATCAGTGAAGAATTCTTGAAAGGGATTTGCGTCCAATAATAATAATTACCATGTTTGTTTCAAAATTCACGAATTCATTGTATTGTAACTTAAGAGCTCTTTTCAATTAGAGTTACCTTTTCTCTCGCAAAATGTTTGTCTTAATACTAATCATAAGTTCTTGTCCTTGACTTACATCACACCAAACATTAAACACATGAACACATGTTGCGATTTATTGAATCTAATCTTTTATTATTATTATTCATGTCTTACTATTTCATAAGCGATTAGCGAATTCACAATCATTTAACTCAACCTACTAATTCTCCATTCATTTACAAATAACATTCATAATTGAAAAATCATTAATTGATTTCTGAGTACATTTTCCAATAAGAATTTAGGACTCATTACACAAACAATTTAGATATTAATGAAAATATTTGTTGAATAAAATGAATTCCTATGAAAATGACATAGCTGAATATGGTGTCGAGTTGGATAGACGGCAGTTTCGTGTACAGCACGACCGAGACCTGGCTCAACACAATGAGGACCTTCCAGAACGGCTCGTTCAAGACGGACATCTCGGGCCTCTTTCCCCCTCGCAATCGAGAACGGGTTCCCCTCATAAACTCCCCGCCCGCTCATCACTTGCGAATGGTGTCCCCGGAGCGCATGTTTTGTAATTATATTTCAATCACATATGCATTCACATAGGAATGTAGGCTTTCCTCTGACACTAATCTTCAATCACTCGTTAATGACGGTCAGTGTTGGGCGACCCCCGAACCAACCAAAACCCAGCCCTCTTGGCATTCGGTATAGTGTTCTTTCGGTGGCACAACATTCTGGCGGATAGGGTTCAGGCGGAACACCCCGAGTGGTCCGATGAGGACGTCTTCCAAAGGGCCCGTCGTTTAGTTATCGCTAGTCTTCAGGTGCGCCCACTCTCTCCCTCTCTCTCCCTCTCTCTCCCTCCCACTCATACTTTCATCACTGAGACTAACGTTTGCTTTAATTCATAGAATATCATATTGTACGAATACCTACCAGTGCTCTTCGATGAGCCCACACCGCCTTATAATGGCTTTAAGCCAGACATTCACCCGGGCATTAGTCACGTGTTCCAGTCAGCGGCCTTTCGGTTCGGCCACACAATGATACCTCCGGGACTCTATCGAAGGCAAGCCATTAAACCTCAATATATTTGCATTTTTCATACAAACTTTTAAAATCATTTTGCATTCAATGTACTTTTATTAAATGTGTTCAGGGATGCAAAATGTAATTTCCGGAAAACACCGTCAGGTTATCCAGGTCTACGATTATGCTCCACGTGGTGGGACTCCGAGGTCTGTATATATTATACCCTCATCTCTAACTATTTAACACAAATAAGACAATTGATTGAATTTATAATATGTTTAATATTTATAAAGTTTTCCTATTATAAATGTTAATTTATTTGATACTATTCAACTATAAAGTTTTCATTTATTTTGTTTTCACATAAAATGGCACTCATGTTCTCAATGAGTTTATAATTAAAATTTTATTCAATTTTATGAATTATTTTCCAATTAAAATATTTATTATATGATCAAAAAAGTTGTGAATATAATAATGAATGCAAATCTCATCTATCAATAGGAAATAGTGCCGGAGATCGGAGTCGAAGAACTATTAATGGGTTTGTCGTCACAAATCGCTGAGAGAGAGGATTCGGTGCTCTGTTCTGATGTCAGAGGTATTTGTCTTAACAATAGATAAATATGTTATGAATTATAGTTTATTGCCATCAATGCTAACAAAACATGATTGTCTTGATTTTCAAATACAACTCATGTCGATATCAAGTATTGATATTTTTTGCAACTAATACTCTATTTTACTGCATGTAATATATTTTCACATTTGCTCCAATTTTTATTATTTTTTTCATTTAAGACATTTTCAATCAATTGAATGTTAATATACGTGACAATCAGTTCGTAACCAACTCTTAATTTATTCAATGCATTAACTTTTGAGCGGATTTTATAAAAATAAGAATATTTTTATTATTATTTTGTTGTTATATATGAATAATACCTGAGGAATGGCAGTGATTTAAAAAGTCAAAGATCTCTCGTATAGTTACCTATAATAACAATTGCACTAAATTTAGACTCAGCCCTAAACCGCCCGCGCTGTAGACTCTATGCTCTTGACATTTACGATTCAAATTTAATTATGTTTTTACTTTATTATAAAAAACTATTTTACATATCATTAGCTCACTTTTAAATTAAAGACATTAAAATTTTAATTTTATATATTTTGCTGATTGCTTAACAACTGTGTTCACGTGAAATGTTTGCATCGCTTTTGTATTTAGCTCTCATGGGAAGCAAACAAATTCTCTCTCAAAACCACTATATTATTAATAAATGTATATTTTAGTCGTGAAATAACTTTCGATTTTTCATCATTTTTTGCAAACTTTCTCCTAATGTATGAAATCATAAGAAAAGAAAACTTTTGAGAAGCACTTCATGTATTACATAACAGACCTGTATTTATCTAGAGTTTTATAACACAAAAAGTATAATTTGAATGCGAATTTAGGTCATCAAAACATTTCTCTCTCTCTCTCTCTCTCTCTCTAAACTGAAGGGAGAATGGAAAGGGAGACCAAAGAGAGAGTAGGAGTGAGTTATAGTTATAATGAAATGAATGATTCAAATAATATTAATTAATAATACAAATTCAAATACCTCTGACATCAGAGCAGAGCACCGAATCCTCTCTCTCTCTCTCTCTCAATAAATTTATACGCTTTTAAGACATCTCTTCAACAAAATAAAGAAACAAAAAATATTTTCTGTTTTTCTTTTCAGCGATTTTTATTATTAAGAATTCAACACTTTTTTCAATTTAAATAAAATCGAAAGTTGTTTAGCAGTAGTAGTGGTGTCTAAAAGAAAAGGAAAGATATTCTACTCTTGAAAATCGTAAAGTTATGATTAAATATTTGTTTGAATGATGTCGTGTAGAACAAGGCTTTCAAATTGGACTGTAATTGAAAATCAAATATTGAAAAAACAGTTTCAAATCAGTACTTCTTTAAAAAAAATACATTTTGTTTGAAAGAGTTTTTGTCTACTTTTAGCAAAACACGACTTTGAAAAATAAAAACTATTAATTGAATGCATTTCTGAGTATTAAAGCCTTGATTTTTTGTTATTTAGGGTTCGATTAGATTTTTATGGGTATATAATTTCGATTAATTAGTCACAAATATCTTAAAGTCAGTTAAACTTAAGGTTAATTTTCAAATAAAACTTTATAAAAAAAACTATTAGAAAATTTTTATATTAAGTTGAGCATTAAAATCGAGTTGATAGACATTTTGTATTAATATTAGAAAATAAATATATTTTAAACAATGCATGAAAATATATACACAAAATTTTCCTTAAATAGTGAACAAAAGTGTCATATTACTTGTAAATTAAATTATAAATTAAATTATAAATTAAATTATAAATTAAATTAATTTGAAAACCAGTCTTATATAATATACAAATACATAAGCTTTCATTAATTGAAAATTACTTTTATTGATTGCTTATAAAGCGATGTAATAAAAGTTTGGCTCAATTAGTCTTTCAGCAAATTTTTGTTTTCTCAGTATTTATTGAAGTCATGGTCAGGTCATTACAAGTCTACTTGTGATACACTTCTTATATAACATTTCTCTCGTTTTACTTCACTATATCTTTAAAAAAAATACATTTTGTTTGAAAGAGTTTTTGTCTACTTTTAGCAAAACACGACTTTGAAAAATAAAAACTATTAATTGAATGCATTTCTGAGTATTAAAGCCTTGATTTTTTGTTATTTAGCGTTCGATTAGATTTTTATGGGTATATAATTTCGATTAATTAGTCACAAATATCTTAAAGTCAGTTAAACTTAAGGTTAATTTTCAAATAAAACTTTATAAAAAAAAAACTATTAGAAAATTTTTATATTAAGTTGAGCATTAAAATCGAGTTGATAGACATTTTGTATAAATATTAGAAAATAAATATATTTTAAACAATCGCATGAAAATATATACACAAAATTTTCCAAAAGTGTCATATTACTTGTAAATTAAATTATAAATTAAATTATTTTGAAAACCAGTCTTATATAATACACAAATACATAAGCTTTCATTAATTGAAAATTTCTTTTATTGATTGCTTATAAAGCGATGTAATAAAACTTTGGCTCAATTAGTCTTTCAGCAAATTTTTGTTTTCTCAGTATTTATTGAAGTCATGGTCAGGTCATTACAAGTCTACTTGTGATACACTTCTTATATAACATTTCTCTCGTTTTACTTCACTATATCACTGATTTACAAATAAATCGATTGGACGTTAAATTATAAACATTTTATTAACATTTTTGCAAATTTTGTATTTATTCATACATTCAAACAACAGATAATTTTTGGTTTGTTTTACGAATTCATATTTCATTAGATTTAAGGCCAGACTAAACCTATTATATGATTGTATAGATTATAAGAACAAAACATAAGATTATACAAACTCTTTAATTGTTTCTACTAGTGATAAATGAAGTTTTTTTTACTAAATAATGGCTTTTTATGATTCAAATTCTTTGTCACTAATTGGCAACGAATGGCAAAAATAATCCTTTTTTATATTTGAATATCTGATACCTGACTCTAATTAAGAATTCATTTCATTGCCATTTGATATAATATTTTCTTTGTTTTACTTTATTTTATCATTTCTTTCCTCTTTTAAGATTAATTTCTGATAATTTTCAATATTTCTACAATTTTTCGCAAATCGCGACGTGATGTTTGCCTCATATCATACATTACTGTATGTTATTTAATGGCATGACTTATATTTTCATAAGGTTTAGTTGTTTTTTTAACTTTTCAATTATTACTCAAAGTTTTCCAATTATTTTACGTCAAATCTAAATACTTTCGATTAACTTATTAATTATTTACTTAAATAAAAGCCTTTCATTTATACATATTTATAAAGCGCTTCATTTGTTCCCAAATGTGTGTCATTTAATCTTTATACTCTTCAGGCTATATATGAATTGAAGGCTAAAAGTGTTGAAACTTCTGTTTATTTTAATCAGACAATTAAATTGCCATTTATTTTGGACTTAATTTAAAATGTTTATAATTTCTTAAATTTGATGAAATTTTTGAAATAAACATAAAAAACTAATTAAATTTCAATATTTTCAACACTTTTTAAGATAAACTGTTTGGACCCATGGATTTCAGTCGACGAGATTTGGCAGCACTTAATATAATGAGGGGAAGGGATAACGGGTTAGCCGACTATAACACTGTTAGGCGATACTTCAATTTGCAACCAATTAAAAACTGGACCCAAATAAACCCCTATCTATACGCCCGAAAACCGGAGATCTTTGACCAGTTGGCAGATCTCTATAACCATGACTTGGATGACGTGGACGCCTACGTGGGAGGAAT
>CAJPVJ010004060.1:0-10078 GCA_905397405.1 Oppiella nova | reverse complement strand
AGTGCTCTCATTAGACTCGTATTAATCCGCATTAAATTAATAATTATTATTCACTTGAGGTCACAAATTTTCAAAAATATTCAATTATATTTCAACCGAATTATTAATAAACTTTTAAAATATAAATGGAGACAAATTATTACCATATTAATTTTACCTGTAATTTGTTATCAAATATATGTATTGATTGACAAATACTTACATTTCTATACTCGGACATCTATTGAATTGATTGAATACAAGAATATTAGTAATAATAAGATATCTTTGCAATCAATTCCTGCGATTACTATATGCTATGAAAATATTTTTGAACAAATATTATTTGATCCAGCTATTAGAAATTATTATTCTACTAATGTAATTAATCATAAAAGTTACAAGGAAGAGATATCGTATAACTATTCAAGCACATTATTCAATGCAAATGATACATATGTCCAAGATCTAATAAAGTATTTTAATCATTATACATATTTTAAATATGACAAAAGTAAGACAAAACAATGGCAATACTTGTCACATTTTTATAAATTTAATTTTCAAAATTACCTTGATGTAAACAACAGAGATGAATTTAGAAATAATTTACAAATGATTAACAAAGAGTTTAGTCGATCGACTCTTTATGAATTGCAACTTTATAAAAGTTTATTTTTATTTTTGATTAACGGTTATCCTTGCAATAAATATCTCGTGAACATAATATCACCTTTCGGAATATGTACCACAATTTCACCCGGTTTGTTATATAATTTATCAAGTTTACAATTTGTCAATGAAATATATTTCACACAAATTAAAATACCATTTGATCTACTTGTTAACAAGATCGATATTTTGAGAAAAAAGTTTATATTGCACCAGCATAATTCATTTCCACTACTAACTAATGATGTCATTGAGGCTAAAGATAATATAAATAATAAGAAAAAAATGGTTGAAATAATTCGCTACGAATTCCGACGTTTGCCGAAACCATACGACACTCAATGTTACGACTATTTGGCAAACGACACCCAATTTCACTGTCTTAACAAATGCTATAAAATTTGGTATCTGGATCATTTTAAATGCATTCCCAAATATAATAGTTTATTAACCATTCGTTTGTACGATAACCATATAGAGCCTAAGATAACATTTTGTGAAAATTATTATATAAACGAGGATGATACAATTAATTTAAAACTTGAAAATTTTTGCCAAACACTTTGTCCTATGTCATGTTTGGAAAATTTATTTGCTAATCAAGTTACAGATATTCAAGAGAGATATTTAAGCTCGGCAACTTATTATCAATTTACACTAAATAAAAACACATACATGTTAATAAAATATCATGCAACATATACATTTTTGGAATTAGTACTAAATATAACCAACATATTAAGTCTATCGCACNGAATTAGTACTAAATATAACCAACATATTAAGTCTATCGCACGGTATTAGTTTAATTATGTTACTTCATTATATTACAAAATTATTGTGCAATGTTAAAACAATTAATTTAATTTATCTTAAGTATTCAACTAAATTAGAAATTAATATTTATATTTTTAAAAAATATTATAAGGTAAATATAATTTTAATTCAAATTCTAATCTATAAGATTTTATCAAAATTATTTTCTTTTATACCAAGTACATATTGACAACAATGTTGACGGTGTTATTAAGCCATGAATTATACGACATATCTGTGCTGTACTTCCGGTTTGAATCTATCATCACAATTGATGTCATACCCTATGTAACCGATAATAACTACCCGTTTGTTTCATTAACTGTAGTTAATTCTGATTATTCAAAACTAATTGAGTTATGTAGACCCTCCCTTATTTCAAATTATGAATGTAAATTTAACACTACGAAGAATGAATTGATTCGGAAACAATATCTAGATACAAAATTTTGGAGTGACTTTTATTTGATTGGATACAAATACAATCATGGTATAAACGAAATTAAATCCATGGACAGTTCACTCCTATCATCATCTCAAACGAGAACGATATATTTGAATGGGACCGAATTATTTGATAATTTGATAAATGATCAATACAAATTTTTAACAATAAGAAAAAATTCAAGTTTGTTCATAAAAGAAATTAGTATACAGTCGGATATATATGCAGATAATAAACCGCCTGCAAATTCTGGTTATCCTGGTTACAATCATACATTTCTAGTCCACAAGACATTGTATACCTACTTAACTTCACCGCACGGAAATTGCAGTACGTATAAATCGCATCTAAATTATCCAGCACCTTTTGATTCGCTATCGCATACACATTGTGTACGTAGATGTATAAGATATTATTGGCAAAAACGATATAATTGTTATCCACTTTATATAGACGATTATTATCATGAATTAGATTTCGAAAGCAACGACAACCTTACAAATTGCTATTATTTATATCATCATAAAACTTTTTATCAATATATGCTTGATGTATCTGAAAAATGTGTAAAGTATTGTCCGAAAAATTGTTTGTACGCTGAATATAATACGAGAGTCATATCAAGCGATACACAAATTGGTAATGAATTGTGGCATAAATTAGACGAAAATAACAGGACGACAGAAAAGTCATTGGTTTGGGACTCGACACAACCCCTGTATGTCTATCGGGAGGAACCGGTTATGTCTCTAACAGACTATATGTCATATTCAGGATAACCAGAATTTGCAGGCGGTTTATTATCTGCATATACTGGAGGACTGTTTGGTCTATGGTTTGGCACAAATGGCAAAGACTTTGTTATTTGGATAATTGAAAGTCGATTCTGGGTTTGGTTTTACAGTAAATATCAGCAAATGTTTCCAAATAATAGAGTTTATATAATTAATAATCAATGAAAAATCAATAATATTTTTAATAAGCATTATTATAGGGAGTACCTCAAAATCCCGAAAATCAAAATCTCGAAATCAAAACCCCGAAAATCAAAATCCCGAACATTGAAATCCCCTAATTCAAAACCCCGAAATACATAATCCCGAAATCATAATCCCGAAAATTATAATAACTATATAAATAATAATTTTTACTTTAGTTAATGTAAAATTCATTGATATTATTAGAGTAATTATGTTACAGCTAATTATTTTAAATAAATATCTTATTAAATATTAAATATTTTAATTATTAATGAATTTTATTAGTGTATAACTAGTGTATGATTCAAAACGATGATCTCATTAAGGTAATCATGGCTATTTATGTAAAGTAAATAATTTATATAAGAAATAAATTGAATTAACAAATATTTTATTAAAATTCAAATCTACGAGCGATAGCAGACAAATAATCATCTAATGTTCGGACATTTTTTGAATTTATTATATTTTGTATAGGTTGTACCGTACTATAGCGACCAGTACTAATCATCAGTGATCAGCACTTTACATAAATAGCCTTAATGAGATCATCACTTTGAATCATACACTGGTTATACACTAATAAAATTCAGCCAATAAATAAAATATTTAATAATTGATGGGATATTTATTTACTAATATGACACTAATTAGCTTTAAAATAATTACTCTAATAGTATCAATAAATTTTATATTATTAACTAAATTAAAAATAATTATTTATATAGTTATTATAATTTTCGGGATTTTGATTTTCGGGATTATGATTTTCGGGGTTTTGATTTTCGGGATTTCAATGTTCGGGGTTTTGATTTTCGGGATTTTGATATGATACGATTATTATATTATTGTGAATTTATCACTAAATATGTAGTGTTGGCTATATTTTCCGGGATAATACAAGTGATCCAAATGTAAATAAAATATTTCATACGATACACAGATTTATGTAACAATTGTGTGTCGATTTGAAAGTTATTTATTGTACTGTAGTATTAATTTCATATAAAAATTCCGGGGTTATTTCGTGAATAGTGATTAATTTATCATACATAACCATTATTACATTTGAATATTTAACACATTTCACATTGTATTACCTGGATCAATATGATAATTTTATTTAAAACATACATTAACATACATATAGTTTACGTACATACATATACATAATTGTTTATTTAGTTTACAATTAAAACGATTATTATTCTGACATTGTTATTAATGTAATGTATTTAAGTGTGATTAAATTGAAAACAAATTGTTTGATTATTTTTAAAAAATTTGTTTTCTATAGACTTAATGTGTATATAATATTATTTTTATCTCTAAGAACTAAGATATTTGTTTTAATTAATATTTAATATCTCTAATTGTAGCACCTGTTTTAAAATCATGCAGCTAGCTGTGTAGATAAATGTCAATGCAGCATGGTGGGAAATTTAATGGACACAATATCAAGTGTAAAAAAGGGGCAAAAAAATTGGGCGGGGCTAAAAGTCAAACCTAAGGGTTAGGTAGGATATTGAGTCGGTTTGTTTCACTGCAAGGCTATTGCGCAACCGGGCCAGGGTCGGTTTAGTACATCCCTCTAAAAGTTGTAGATACATATAGTTGATATTGATATGAATAATCTAAAATATCCCAATGTATTGTTTTAGTATTCCATGAACAGATATCTGTTTATTGAACATTGACCATGATCATTAATTAATTAAATGTATTATAAATATAAAAGTATTCCCGTAATATAATTTTTGAACAAGTAAATTTTAGGATAAATAACGCGATTATATCGATTTTGCTAATATTTGATTATTTCCATTGTGATAATTATTTTATAAGTTTATTTGTAATAACATATAAGTTTAATATAGCCTTAAATTTGATAACAGTTTGATAAGATCACAAAAGACCTCAAAACTTACATTATATTATAGATAATAAATACCGCTAAATCATACTCAAATCATGACACCTACTCAAAATAAATTAAGTAATATTGAATGATCTTTATATGTTGTAGATACATATAGTTGATATTACTACGGATAATCTAAAAATATCCCAATGTGCTGTTTTAGTATTCAATTAACAAATGTAGAAATGTATTATTTTAAAAATATTACTATAATTTTAAAAAAGTACAATTAATAAAAAGCCATCATGTCGAGTTTTGCTAATATTTGATTATTTACATCCCGATAATTATTTTATTAGTTTATCTATAATAAGGTACAGTCTTATATTTAATGACAGTAAATTAAATAATACTATTACTAACCATAAATCTAAGCCATTTTATAGTGAAATTAAATGATGGTATTTGTCAAATAAATAAGCAAATGGAGGGTGCTAAATTATATAAACAAACAAAATTTTAAAACTTGTTAAAAAAATTCTATAATTAATCAAAAACTTTAATTTTAGAAAATTTCCTTTTTAATTGGTAAATTATAAATTATTTAAAAGAATCCTCTGGTCATGTTGTATACCAAACAAAATATCAATTAAAAATAATATATTATGTTAAAATAAAATAAAATTAAAGTAGCACAGGTTTTTGTTAACACCTTTGTATTTATGTCATGCATACAGTCTTATAAACTTAATACAAAAAAACACTTACTTATGATGCAGTCATGCATGTCAACGATCATACGGCATACTCTATCACTAATTATTATCAAGTACATCGAGTTTGTTTATGCTCAATTTGTTTTATAATGCATCGTATATTGTATTTATCATAAAGACTAAAATAACCTTGGATTTTACAAGTACCTCTTATTTATCAACATTAAGTGCATCAAGTTTGTGTATAATTAATGGTTAATACCATATTATATTACTGTATAAACTACTGATAAATTGAATGTGTAACTTTTATATTTAATTGGATATAGTAAGTTATAAAAATTGCATAATTTAATATCAACATATAACTGCCCTTGTCAATTTTATAATCTTATGACCTTCATAAGAAATAGTATAAATAGCAAACTATTTAATTATTGAATAGAAAGCATATAATTGTAAGTATTTTAATGTGAATAAATTTTTAAACTTTATGTGATATTGTTTTGAAAATTAATTTAATAAAATTTAAAATGTTATCAACACTACAAACGATACTTGAAATATCAATAATAAAATGGACACTGATTTCTACTGTTATTTTTGGAATCACATTATATTTTATATTCAGGTAATCAAACTAAATATTTTATTACATTAATTCATATATCTACCGGATCAATTTAACAAAATAATTATTTGACAGATATATTGACGGGAAGTGTGACTATTGGCGCAAACAAGGCGTACGGACAGCGAGTGTCAGTCTATGGACACGACTCACGAAACAGTGGTTCGATTGGGAACGGGATCTCTGTGTTTCGGTGTCTATGAGTTGGGAAAACCGGTTCTCTATCTCTCGGATCCGGAACTCATTCGCGAGGTTTTGGTCAAAGACTTCCATATATTTACCAATAGACGGGTCAGTCGTATAAACATTTTTAAATATTTTTTAATTAAAAACTTGTAAAATAATTATAGACGCAACGATTGTTTCCCAAAAGTAATATTAATTACAACGGTTGTACAGAGTAATTAAGAATTTAACTAATTTTACAACTTAATATTTAAAATAAATATAGAGTAATTTTTAATTTGATCAAAATAATAACTAAAAGATTAGCAATGTTACAAATTCGTTAAAGAATCTAACGTTAGATTTTATTATCAAATTTTTATTTTATAAATTATTCTGTATAAAAGATTATTTTGGTAACAAATTAGTTACAGTTTCTATTATTTAAAAAATACTTATATTTTGTAAAAAAATATATACATTATATTTGAGAAGTCTCTAGCTGCATATTATGAATAAATTATTACAAATGGTAATAATGGATTTAGTATGCCTTATATTTTTAATAATTACAGAAAATTATTATTTATTTATTACTAGTGTTTTAACAAATTTAATTATTTTTTAATACTTTATAATCGGTACAGAAGTTCATTACAAATGACCCAATGTTTGATAAAATGGTTGGCAGTGCCCGGGACTTGGAGTGGAAACGGCTCCGCACTGTAATGTCGCCCACATTTACGACCGGAAAACTCAAACGAATGACTCCTTTAATCCTTGAATGTGTGGACACTATGAACGACAACATCGACAAAATCATCGCCAAAAATAACGGTCAACTCTCGGAACCGGTAGACATGAAACGAATTACCGGAGCCTATGCTATGGAGGTTGTAATACAAGTGGCTTTCGGCCGGAAAGTGTCGGCTCTGATTGAACCGAATAACCCTATCATAGAAAATGCCCGTAAAATGTTTAGTACGAGTTTATTTAGCTTGGTGAAATTTTTGACCATAATGTTAGCCCCAAATGTGGCAGAAACTTTTAAAATATCACCGTTTGATAGAAAAGTTACGCAATTTTTCCGGGACTTTTCCCTCACTTTAATCGACGATAGGAAACGTGGTTTAGAGACCGGAAGTCCTGTAAAAAGGGCCGACTTTTTGCAATTACTGTTGGATTCAATTAAAAATAATAATCAAGCTATGGATGGGTCCGATGAATACACGGATAGTAAGAGTGCAGAGAAATATCGGGAAATACAACCGACGGATGATATGACCGATAAAAGTGAGTATTAATTGTTTATAAAGACTATTATATTTAAATTTAAGTTAATTTTATATAAAGTTTAATGAATTATGTTTATAATTTTAATTTAAAGGTCTCACAAACGATGAGCTTATATCCCAATGTGTGCTGTTTTTAATAGCCGGGTATGAGAGCTCTGCCACCACCCTGGCCATGTGTTTGTATAATATCGCTAAACACCCGGATGTCCAGCAAAAACTATACGAAGAAATCACGAAATTTACGGAGCAGGTTAATTTGAAAATAATTATCTTTACTAGTTAAATAGCTAAGTAAATATAATACGAGCTATTTAATTACATAGTATGTCAATTCCTAATACAAATGAATTACAATGAAATGTAAACACATTACTCTACAGTTAATTGTAATATACGGTATTAGCATCGAGATTCGACATACTATGCAATTAAATAAATTACATAAAATAGTTTTAATAATTTTTAAAAATATTTTATAATAGAAATCAAGTGCCGATCCGTACGAAGCGTTTTTCGCATTGAAATACATGGACGCAGTCATCGACGAAACCCTACGGCTATTCCCTGCGGCCATATTCCTTGAGAGAGCGCCCTCTGAAGACTACGAGCTTAAAGGCACCGGTATTACCATCAGAAAGGATCACGTGGTGCACATCCCAACCTACGCCATACACAGAGACCCCGATAATTTTGTCGATCCAGAGGTGTTTAGACCGGAGAGGTTTTTATCGGAAAACATAGCCCACAATCCCTATACGTATTTACCATTTGGTGCCGGCCCTCGAAATTGTCTGGGCATGAGATTAGCTCAGTTGGAGATTAAATTAGCCCTGGTCAATCTTGTTCGTCGATATGTTTTTTACGCTACAGAGGTATTATTTTTTAATTGGTTTACACTTTAAATAAGTAACTTGCTAATTTATTATGTTGGTCTACAGAAACCCCTGGAGTTAGGTGTGGCCACTGGTATCATGAAACCCAAATCTGTTGATTTAAGGATTAGTAAACGTTTTTAAAATTATATTTACAAAATGCTTATTTATCAAACGTTGATTTATTTTTAAAAAATGTAATTTGAAAAACATTTTCAATTAAAATAAAATTTTTTATAATAATATAAAATTTTATTAAACAGAAATAATTTTTTATATTGTAAATTACACAAAATATTGTATAGTAATATAATATTATAATTAATTTCACTAATAATAAGTTACAACTGATTTTAATTAAAGTTAGAAAATAATTACTAATAATTGTTTGTAAAATGAACATAATAATTTTAAAAATTATAATCTCATCTTAAATCTCATACCTACGATACTGACTACCAGGCTTCCCAAACCCCTCCGAAAGTGAGAGAGCTCAAAATGTGTAAAATTATGATACATTATTAATTTTTTTATTAATTTTTATAACAAGATACTAAAATATCTTATCGTTAAAATTACTAATAATTTAATAATTATAATTGAAATCATATTTAAATAGCTCTCTCACTTTCTAAGGGATATAAAATAAATTAAAAACGCATGGAATTAACTATCTTTACGAAATAGAAATTTATAACTATTTGTTAATTGTAAAAATAGTTTTTATTGCATGGAAATCTACCATGGTAACTGTGCCATTTAAGTGTGCAAAAAAGAGGTTTTTCCATTGAAATACATTAGATTTGGTAATTGAAAATGCATGGTACAAAACTGGTGTTTGTGAACTCCATTTATTCTTAAACTAACCATGATAAAATTAGTTCATTTAAAGCAAATTCTAGAATACTGTGCTTACAAAATTTATTTCTCAAATTAGACAATGACAGGCAAATTCAATATTCCTAACAATAGGTTCAAGCAACAAAAAAACAGATAGTTCTGCCAAACTTACCGATTTGACAGGAAATAAGGTATAAATATATCTCTATTGTTGCCAACTTTAAAACTTTCAACCTGGTGATTTACATAAATTCAGACGCAATTTCCTTAAATAATAGAAATAGTATTTGTATTAAAATTGCAACCGGTTTCAACTGCACCAGGTTTGTTTTTACTTACTAGTATATAATCTAAAAGTCATCTGTGGTAGACTCTATTTCTATTCATATGACGTTCATTAGAAATCGTATAAATACCACAAACAGGATATTCACAAACTATTACTTAATTGAATAGAAAGTTATAAATTTTAAAAAACTTTAACTTTAATCTGTTATCAAACATTAAGTAATATTATTTTGAATTACAATACAATTAATTTAAAAGAACTTTTTTGATAATGTTGCCAACAATACAAACAATACTTAAAATATCAATAATTAAATGGTCACTCATTATTACTGCTATTTTGGGAATCGCATTATATTTGATTTCCAAGTAATCTAGTTGAATATTTTATTACATTAATATCTTTATATATTTTACAAAATAATTATTAACAGATATATTGAGTCGAAATGCGATTATTGGCGCAAACAAGGCGTACGGACAACGAGTGTCAGTCTATGGACACGATTCACGAAAAA
>CAJPVJ010004059.1:0-10085 GCA_905397405.1 Oppiella nova | reverse complement strand
AAGAGACACACCGGTAGGAAACGTCTGATACCGGAGCGCTTCGAGTCGTTCCCCTCTAAGAAAAGCTCAAAGAATGGTAGGCATTCCTCCTCTCACAGCAGATACTAAGACTCTGTATGTGTTTAAGTCACCACTCGGTCTAATATAAGACAATTCAATCACTCACTCATCACATAACACCTGCTGTTGTTGTTATACTCTTGTGTCCACTTCCTCCTGAGTCTCAGGACCACTGCTTTTCACTACTTTATCATCACTTGTTTTAAAAGTTTTTGTTTGTTTTTTGTATGTTTTCATTATATCACAGTGAGTGATCTGAAGATACGAAACCTGTTTTACGGACACAAAAATTAGATGGCAAGGAAGGGGATGTCCGCGGCGTTTCTTCAAGTAGATAAAATGCCAAAACCGCAAACAGAACAAAACATGGGCATTTTTCATGCAATAGATTAACGCTTTGTCTTAATTAACATTTTTTCAGCTATCAATCAAAACCCCTTTTTGATTTTATTTTTAAGTTTATATTTAATCTTACCGTTTGTATTGAACACAAATTTCTGGGCACCGGTAGTCTGAATATGTTCGATATGCATGTCTTTACTGTTCATTTAAAACTAAATCAATGCCTTTGAAGCACCTGTAGGTATAATACTATGATTCCCTCCATTATACCTGTAATCATTATATATATGAATATACCGATTGTTTTCTCATTTCTATAAAAAAGTCTATTTTGTATTTTTCTTGATTTAGTTTTAATGAAACTGTTATTTCTCTGGTCTTTACATATGGGCGAGATTGTGCTATAGTCAGCTAAGTATTACAAAATGTAAACTGTAATCGGAGCACAAATCATATAATCGATTATCTCATTTTTAGTATAAATAATAGTTTTATTTAATTTTATGGTATAAATCTTTATTAAACATTAATATTTAATTATAAATATAACAATTTAAAATAAATCAGATATTTAAGTTTTAATTAACTAAAAGCAACATTTTACATTTAAAAATACTTAACTTGTTATAGCATGTTGTGCTTCATATACTTAATCGCATCTCAAGTGTGACATCTGTTTAAGAGTTTGTTTTAAGAGTCGTATTCAAGTTTACAAAACAATAAAATATAGTTTTTTAATAAAACATATTTCGGTCTAAACTTTGATTTGCGATATAAATTAAATGAAAGTATATTTTTCGGTATTGATTACCAGTCCATAACCACTGGTTATAATTGGTTAATTAATTACCAAGTTCATATGATTATAATGTAGCGATTTAAAACTGTTTATGTCAAGTGTTTACTAATTATATGAATTAAATGACAAAACAGTAAAAATTTAATAAATTTGGCGATTAATGCAAACATTTAGCATTGATTTGCCATTGAATTCAATGCGAAAACTCACCCAAAAGTTGACATAAAAAGCGGACATAATTTGGACGTAATTCATGCGACACTTAATCGTGGGTTACGTCAAGACAACAGATGACTCACGAATTGGTGACACAATTAGCAGACAATCGCAGACAACAGCGTCTTATCAGTGGATCTCTTATTGTTTTGGTCGTCGCGTACGTCACACACGTGTTGGTCACACAGGGGTTGATGTCGTCGAAGACGTGGTAACAGTATTAGCCGCCCGAAGACACGCGTCGAGTATTGACACCCATTCCTCCACTTCTTGTGACACATATTGAGTCCACCAATGAGTGACCCATTCGTCGGCTTAAACATCAATAACTTGCAGTCAGTCACTGCGAACGCCACTCGTTTGCCACCAATGAATCACCAGATGATGTCTCAGCCGTTAATGTCACCACATTTGCCACAATTACCGCAACAACAGCACCAACTCATGAGGAATGCTCACCAACAGAGACCGCTACCTGTCTGTAGAGTCCGCGGCTGTCCGCTCCTTCTGAGCCTACTCGCGTTCTTCAAACTCTTCTCGATATTCAAAGTCAATGTTGTCTTTGCTGACGTTCTCTACAGTAAGCGCAGCAGCTGCTCCACACCACTCAACAGCCATTCCTCAGCGGATCAGTTGATGGCGAATATCATACAGAAAGTGGAAACGGAGGCCAAGTTTGACAAACGGATGAGCAATAGTCACGTGAGAGGCGCGCCTCAGATGGCCTACAATCAGACAATGAGTCCGCAAGTGATGGCCAATAGTCCGCCGCAGTTATCGATGATATCGGGCGCCAACACTTCGCACGCGTTTGTCCCGCAATACCCTAATGCCAGACAATTAGGATCTACTCATACGATGGCTTCCCAGCCGTCGACTGTCGCCCCCAACGACAGACATTTACCACAACAACACATGAATCACACGAATAGCTACCATCACAAGCAGTCGCCGCCACAAGACATGAGTCACAGCCACCCGTCGTATACGCAGAACCAGTCGTTGAAAACGACACCAATTCTTCAGCACTTATTCCCCGATCGTCCCGAAAGTGATTCCCATTATTACAACACTAATTTGCCATCAAATCAGACATCCATGACATCCGCCAACGCTTCCACCGCTCATCACAAGAGCGTCGACAGCGCCTCCGTTTCCGTAGTCACACATTCAGTCACTGGCGGCCGACGATTGCCGCCCTGTTTTGACGACTTGTCTAAACTGCCGGCCCTTTACTCCCGCGTCTGGACTCACGTCAGGATCAGTGATAATCTATGCGACACTAACAGACTGTATGCGGTGTTACTATCGGTGGGTTTACCGCAACAAGTGTTGGCCCAGTTGTGGTCAGTCGTCAATCAGACAATACCCGGACAACTGACACGTCCGGAGCTGTTCATGGCGTTGGCGTTGATAGCGTTACTCCAGAAGAATAGTGTGAACCCGTTGGACGAGATCTACAAATTGGATTCACTGCCGGTGCCGACCATTCGCTTCTTTGATAACGCGAACCAATCAGTGGTCACTTCGCAGCAGATCCAGGGGTCAACTGAACCGCAGACACAACTCACAGAACAAACAGTATTTAGTGATAGAAATCAAAGCCAACATAAGGTTCAGACAAACAGTGTTTTGTCTCAAAACGGATCAGACTTTTCGCCAAATTTTGAGAACAATTTGAAGACTTCTGAAGAGACCACTAATGACGACGACTTCGATGACTTTAAATCCGCTGATTTCAAGACAAATACAGTCACTGATCAAAAAGTGACGACTGTTTTGGCACCCAAACAGACTTCAGATGTGGTGATCACTGGAACCGTTGTCAACAGTATTAGTGATGATGCGTTTGGCGATGAGTTCGACGACTTCAAGAGCGCCACTCCATCGGTGGCGGCGCTTAAGACACAAACACCTGATGCGGACATGAAATCCAAGACACATACGCTGAGCGAAGCCTTGATGTCGAATATGAGCGCCATTTCTGGCACNATTTAGTGATAGAAATCAAAGCCAACATAAGGTTCAGACAAACAGTGTTTTGTCTCAAAACGGATCAGACTTTTCGCCAAATTTTGAGAACAATTTGAAGACTTCTGAAGAGACCACTAATGACGACGACTTCGATGACTTTAAATCCGCTGATTTCAAGACAAATACAGTCACTGATCAAAAAGTGACGACTGTTTTGGCACCCAAACAGACTTCAGATGTGGTGATCACTGGAACCGTTGTCAACAGTATTAGTGATGATGCGTTTGGCGATGAGTTCGACGACTTCAAGAGCGCCACTCCATCGGTGGCGGCGCTTAAGACACAAACACCTGATGCGGACATGAAATCCAAGACACATACGCTGAGCGAAGCCTTGATGTCGAATATGAGCGCCATTTCTGGCACAAGTAGTCCGCAGACCGTGACCCCGACGCCGGCGTTCACCATATCGTTAGTGAACTCTTCAGATTCGGGTCAAAACACACTGGAGTCGAGTCCCGACTCTATCGGTGTCTTCGAGTCGATGCCCGCACTTCATGCGAATTCCTCCACCACTTCGTCGGCCGACAGATACAGTGTTTTCCGGGAACTCACGTCCGCTGAGCCGTCAAAAGGCGATGACTTCGGGAACTTCTTGTCGCACACGACGGCTAACTTTGACGCCGAGTCAGTGGACAGCCTCTCGTTTGGCGGCAATCAAGACAATGGTTACGATAGTAACGAATCCATCAGTCATCAGATGATACAGACTTGCCGTCAGTTAATACACAAAGCGTTTAATGTATTGATTGTAAGCCATGGAGAGGACAGCGTTCTGGAGGCTATTCGGGCTAATAATGGCGTGAAGTTTGCTTTGGGTTTGAGATTTATGTCGAATTGGATTCGAGTTTAGTTTTTATTGATTTGTTTTTGTGTTTAATTTACAGATTTGTTGGAAGTCTATGCGATTGTCAAGCGTTTGGATAGGAGTCTGAAAGCGAGCGACAAATTGAGCGATAATTTAGTGAAACTCATTGAAGACGTGGACAACACGTGGAATACAATCAGTTCCCTCTTCACGAAGGCATCAATTGATGTAAAAATTAGTTTCAAAAAAGTTTTTATAAGTATTTTACGAATGGATTTGTGTTTTAGGTTGAGTTGAGAGCCGAGTCGACCACTGGTGAGCCAATTGGTGGCCAAACTGTGTGCACGATATGCTGCTCGAAGGCCACCCCCGACCACCCGGTCATCCCATTCGCCGGTTATGATTACCACACGAGTTGTGCCAACCTTTGGCTCAATTGTATTAACCCATCACTTCCGCAGCCATTAATCAATTGTCGTTAAGAGTTGACACAAAATTGTGTTTATTTTTTGAGACAAATATTTATATATTTATGGAAATGTTTTATTGAATATTATATTTCAATCAAATGATGCGTTATTTTACAAAAACAAATATTATTTTTTGCTAATGAATTATATTTAGTTGTATTTTGTGTGTAATTTATATAAATATATGGATTAGTCGTAGAAGTTATTAATCGTTTGTTTCAATGGATTATTATTTGATTAATGATTAAAAGTATAATTTATTAATAATATAAAGCAAATGAGTATTTATTTTTACATTCATATGAATATCAATAGTATTGAGAGAGAAGTTTTAAAAACATTTGTAAGTAATTAATCTGCGAAACAATGCATCACTCGTGGGATCAGTCAATACAACCGACAAACGGTTCCCACTAATCATAAGTTGTGTTAAATTGTGGCAACACTTGAAGTTTTGGTCGACACACTCCCAGAGAGTGTGGTTTTGGCTATAATTATACGATTCAATTGATGGCAAACTTGTGGCAAACTTTGCGAAAAACTGAGTGATTGTATCGACACTTAAGACATCGAAATCGATATCAATTGCATTCAAATGATTGCAGTGTTTGACAATTAGCTCAACAATTAAGTCATCGCTGAACACATTGAACGGTCCGATTCTTGTGATGTTTTGGTACTTCTTGAGCACCCATTCAATGATCTTCTCGTATGTTATGTCCTCATATGTGAGCTCTGATTGTGTGGTATATATGAATGTCTGCCACTGTTTGGACACAACTAGACTGGCTATGAAGTTCAAGTTCATAACTAGCGACAGTATTTTGATTTTGCGAAATCAACTCAGAATATGATTTTTATATAGACTTTATATTATAAATTAGTTTTCAGTACTAAAAGTTTTAATTTAAAACATATCTGAAACTTATTTGAAATGTCTGAGTATTTATTCGCAAAATATTAAATTCATTTATTAATTGAAAGATATATTAAAAGATAATATGAATTAATGACAGAATAAATACAAATTAAGGTATTTTGAAATACAATAACTAATTGATAGAAAATAGTTTGAATTTATAATTAGTTTTTGTATTCTTTGGACCCCTTTCCCAATGTCTTAGGATTGGCTTCTGATTGATCTCCGTTTTGTGGCAATGGATCCACAGTTTTGTCACCATTTGGTTGGTCTTTATGACTGGTTTTGGGGTCTTTAGTGGTATTCGGAGTTAAGACTCCTTCGGATGATTTCTTCCTACCATCAGATATCGCAGGATTTGAACCAATTTTTTCCAACGAATTCGCTATGAATTCAAAACACAAATCATTAGTATTACTGTATATAATAATAATAATATTCAATCAATTCATACCACTATCCGATGGGTGCGATATCGAAAAGGCTGTCAATCAGTGGTTAGTTTGCAAAATAAGCAAATTTTAAATGTTTTAATGAATTGCAGTATTTGTGTCAAACTATACTTACAATCTGTGCCTTTGTATAGCCAACAAATGATAGCACAAACCATACATAAAATGATGAGACAAACGTCATAAATAGCGCCTGAAAAGTGGACAAACCATTGGATTTATTGAAACAATCAAATGATTTCCAACACTATATGAAAGAGATTTTATAATTTCTACACTTTTAGTAAAAACTATAAATACTTCTTCGGAATAGCTTTGGTTTTCATGAATCAAACAAAAGGATGGCTTTCCTCGTCTATTGGTCAGTAAGAGGTGACCACTGATTGACTGTTTGTTGGAGAAGTCGACGATTGCATGAATGGTTTGGCGTACGGATGGACTCAATTCAGTGACAAATGGAGGGATTGGGACGGCATTTTTGAGGCCTTCCCTACACATACTTTCACGGCTCACATTCATATCATTTACACCGACTGAATGACACATAATCTCTTCGTTGTGTTTGTCAAGAGATAGCAATGAATTGGACGGCTGTTGGGCTACCGGTGCGAAGATAAGGGCATTGGCACTGAATGGCGGAGTGAATGGATTAGTACCGATACCTTGCATTCGGTATTCAGTGAACTCTGCAATGAATTCCGTTATACTTTGCATTCAAATGAATTCATTTCAATGAATACCATATTAGTTGTGATATAACAGTTGTATGACAACTCTCCTGATGTCTCATCCCTGCCATACACACCGAATGCATTCACTGCTAACGGATCCATATCTTCACAAGTATTTGACAGCAATTCAATGCCAATCACCTCCGAGTCCTTCCATTTGATGGCAAACTTCCATTGCTTTCCACTCTTATTGTTATACAGAATATATTCATCCGTATAGTTGACCGCAGAGTTAGTATTCACCCATTTATTGGTCCACTTATGGTATGCTTTCATTTCTGTCACTGCTTTGGAAAATATTGCAAATATCTTAACATTCAATGCAATTCATACACAAAATAAGGGCCAAAATTCTAAACATTAATCCAAATATTTAACCTAAGAAATGATAATTGAATTCAACGAATATCAATATTATGTAGGTTTAATTTTTAAGGGATTTGTAAGCTATAACAGTTATATTCAATTAATACAACTATAGGTTTAAGATTCAAATAAATTAGAAGTCAATTCTTGAATGAATGTATAATTGTTAATTATTAACGAATTTATAACATTTAATGAATATCTCGTGATTGAATTTGAAAATAATTGTTTTTTAGTAGATTATATTGTTATTATAATTGAAACAAAATATTGAAACAAATTCATTTTTAATTATACTGTATATGTGCTAGGGAACTCTGTAGACTTAATTAATAATACAGTATTATCATATTATTGATCAAGGTTTATTGGAATATCATACAATAACAAATAAATCATTCAATGCTAATTATTTGAAAACATTAAGGTACAGAGTTGCCTAGCACATATTATTTGAATGCATGACTAGACTTTGATCGCCGATATGTATATATTCCTATTACTACATGAATAACAGAATGAGTGCCAAGGGCATAGTGGATTGCAAGCCTTATGATTCAATTATAAGAATCTATAGAAAATAAAATGTTTCATAATTTGTTTATTAGTTGAATCCATGTTTTTATGTTGCATTCAGATAGATATTTGTTTTATTTAAAAATATTTTATTTATGAATATTATTTTATTAACAATTATTCATTTTTTCATTCAATCATTTAATTAACATTAATTTATTAATTATATTTATATATTTTATAATTAGTTTAATTATAGGCATTCCTCAGGGACTTTATAAAACTTACATTTTAATTGATAATTACCAAGAATTGAATAAATTTATTTACATTTGTTACATAAAGTTAGTGAATATCAATAATATTCCGAGAATATTGTCTAAAAATGAATTTATAACTAAATAATTGAATAAGAGATACAAATATTATATAATGGGTATTGAAATATAAAACAATTTGATGAATAACTCATAAGAATGTCTAAAATGAATGAATGGCTCATTGTTTGGATACATGTGTGAGATATGCCAACCCATTGTGTCCATTCATTTTGGTCCGGTTGGACATCCGGTCGGCGTTCATGTCGGGGCTCCTATCGGTTCCCGAGTCACCACTCTATGACTTATCTGAAGAGGAATCACACTTTTCATAAGATGTCAATGGTTTTCAATGATTGGATTCGATGTGATTTTTGGGATTCTTGACTGTTGTGCCAAATGATGGCTCAGTTTGTGTTGCCATCGCGTGTGGATCGGTGTCCGATGTGCTGGGAGTAATGGATGTGGGAATGGATGTGGGAATGGATGTGGCAATCGTTTGCTCGTTTGTACTCAAGAAGGTTACCACTCCTACCATATCAATGCAAATGTCATACAAACCATTAGTTATGAATGCAATGCAAATATCAAACATGTTATCAATACACCAATTATGAGCTGTATTTTCATTGGGATATTCATATGAAATGCAAATACAGTATAATCAGTGGTTGTGTGAAGTCATAGCAAATTGTATTTCAAATATAATTTAATAATATGTCATACTTTGAAACTGTTGTGCAATCAATTGGCGCCAAGTAATACCCTTTGACCTTGCACACAGAGCCACAACTATACAACCTAGTTGACATACCAGTGCCAGGATAAGAATTCCTAAAAGCATATACAAATGCCATATCGCAGTCGGTTCAGGGAAACAGTCCGTCAAATATCGCGTCGATATCCAATCTAAATGCACATCAAGATATAATGAGAGCAAATGTACTTGAGCATGCATTGAGTGTAAGATTGCATTATATAGTGTGCGTGGTAAGTTTTAATTGTAAATTAGACAATTTTAAAAATTCTATATAAATTAAAATTCACAATTGAACAAAACTACATAAAGATTTAATAATTAATTTAACACATAGATAGTTATTAATGAAACATAATGAAATTATTATTATTTGTCACTGGTATTTCATTGGTCATTGGTGACTCTTGTGGACTGGCGTGAGTCGGGTGCTATACTCCCGGTGCCCGAAAAGGTACCAATAAACTGATAATTTATATGTTAAAAGTAAACTTTTATGTCATTTAATATATTTTTAATGTTTTTGCTGTACGCTTAGGACGAGTGTCTGTCATCGGGAACAGTGAATGCATTGGATATGTTGAGTGCCATACGGGGCGCACCGGCAACTAAAATGAGCGCTCAGGAGGTGTTTGACTGCACTGAGTATTGTTGTAATAATATATGTATAAAATAAATACTTCAGATCATTTATTAAACATTAAGTTAAATATGAGTTGAATATAAAGTATAAATATACTGTTTATGTAAATAAATTGATAAATGCCATTGCTTGTTTTTTGTAAACCTTACTCAGATCCCGATTGGTGTATATGTGAGACCAAACCAAACGCCAGTCAAGTGATTACATCCATTAATAGACACCAACTATTTGCAATCGACTTCGAGAGCACCTACCCCTACACGGGTCGGTGCGATCACACTTGCCCACCGGACAAGGATATTAGGGAGCGTGGCTTTTACTATACATTCACGGGTTGGGACTACCCCGAGCGTAATGATGAGCAGCATTTCCTCGAGTTTTTGGACTACTCGCCGGTTGTAGTGAACGTGAGGTCCAGTTCCCCGACATTTCAGTCGTATTCCGGGGGTATTGTGGACACCAATACGTGTGACGGACCACTCGATCACACGTTACTATTGATTGGGTATGGAGTGGAAAATGGTGTCAATTACTGGATCCTCAGGAATAAGTACTACAATAATATTAACTAGCTTATTTATAGAGTACACAATTTTAGCATGCTTATTTAATTGTATAGTTGGGGCACTGTTTGGGGCGAAAAAGGTTACGTACG
>CAJPVJ010004058.1:0-10085 GCA_905397405.1 Oppiella nova | reverse complement strand
CTGGAAGTTTGATCCTGATAGGTTTATGCCCGAGAATAAACATAAAATAAGACCATACACCTTTTTGCCATTTGGTGCCGGCCCTCGCAATTGCATCGGTATGCGGTTCGGGATACTGGAGGTGAAGTTAGCCCTGGCCCACACTGTAGCTCGCTATCGGTTTGTCCGGTGCCCGAAAACAGACGTTCCCCTTCAGTACCAGCGCTCCATTAAAATGATTTTCGCTAAAAGGCTTTTCGCCAGAATCGAGAAAAGGATTTAATTTATGATCGAAAACGTGAAATAAGAGTCTAGCTATTTTATTTATACAATTATTATTTTCTAGCTTGATAGAATGTTTAACTTCAATTTGTATAACAAGCATATTAAATAAAATGATTATAAACTATTAATCCAGTGATTATAAACTATGTTTATTAAGTTTAGATTAAGAAATGTATTAAACTCAATGTACAGATGCCGTCATATATTTAGAGTCACACATGTTTTTGTGTCAAATTAATCAAGACTACAAAATTTACAATGATTAGTCATAACATTAACGTAGTGTACCTTAAATTTTAGAGTAACTTCTTGCTTAAAAAACTTTAACTTATAATAATAATAAAATATTAAAAATCATATCATTTTAAAGCTTTGGTTTCAGACAGTAAATTAAAAAAGAAATGATTTCAATTGAATTTGTATTCAATAAATTATGACTAATAAACGAGAGGTAGTCCTGATATGGGGTTTCCGAGAGTTTCCCATTGAATAGCATTACGAGAACAGTGTTGTGTCGCGAGTTTCAAAAACACATACATTTTTATAATGGATTGCCATTGATGGCAAAAAGGGTTTGAGGACTACCTCTCGTTTATTAGTCATAATTTATTGAATACAAATTCAATTGAAATCATTTCTTTTTTAATTTACTGTCTGAAAACAAAGCTTTAAAATGATATGACTTTTAATATTTTATTATTATTATAAGTTACAGTTTCTTAAGCAAGAAGTTACTCTAAAATTTAAGGTACACTACGTTATGTATCACCACAAGAAAATATCCTGATCAGTTTTGGTCAGTATATATTTACCCGTTCGACCGCAGTGACCAAAAGTAAAAAACGTTTTTTGAAAAGTGCGACAAAAGTTTAGAGCCACCAAGGTAAAGCGTATTTAACTGGTCAGAGATCAATTCAGTTGTCACGGGAAGGCCTCATCACATTAGATTGAGTTAATGTTATGATTAATTATTGTAAATGTTGTGGTCTCCCGATTAATTTGACCACAAAAACACGTGTGACTCTAAATATATGACCGCATCTGTATTGTGGGTTTAATATACAGTATTTTCACTATATTTAGTAACGATTTCATTATTAATTTCAATTTTGTAAATTTAACTACATATAATGATCATGATTTTATTATGTAGTTAAAAATATTAATAATTACTATAAATAATAATTGAATATAGTTATTATTGCATTTCATTATTTTCATACATTTATGATTCATTTTGATTACTATGTAAAGAGTTTTGAAAAGTGTGTTTTTATGTAACATTAGTTTTGTGTGCATTATTGTGGGGCAAAGTATTGTATATAAAATACGACCATTTATTTGACCTTAACCCAATTTGCCGCTTACACTATCTATCCCATGGGCTGAGGTTCAAAGGGCACACATGAAAGTGGGTTCGCAGCTCAATGGGGAAGCCTTTTTTGGCTATGAACTCAAGTATGTGTTTGTGTTTCGACAGCACCGACAGCACCGACAGCACCGACAGCACCGACAGCACCGACAACTTTGATGTTTAGTAAATACTGTATAATGTTATCAGTCATTCAAAAGTCATTCATTCATTCATTCGTTTGTTCCCCACTTAAAAGCAACAGTTAAGTGGGCGGACTGGCATTTTAAATAGCCATGTCATTTTCATTCTTACTTAACATTTATAACACTACAATTTTCCTAGTTTAGTTCAGTTTAGTTTGAATTCTAATTTCTAGGCTACCGGTGCCCTCAATATCTGTTGCCAACCATTTTCTTGCAACCAATAGATTGTTTCTTTTTCTATTTCTAAATTGCAATAATTGTCAAATCATTTTTAAACAACAACACACCCGGATCATACAATATCAATATTAAAACCCGGATCACACAATATTGCTGATATCATCATGATTGAATTAATTATATATATATAAGTGATATTATAGTATTATAGATAACATTTTATAACAGGCATTAAGATTATACACTACCAGTAATCTAATTAAAATGTCCCTTTCATACGATTTCAAAGGTAAGGTAGCCCTGGTTACCGGTGCCAACACGGGTCTGGCTGTGTCTACGGCCATACAATTCGCCAAATCGGGCGCCAGTGTTGTGGTGAGCGGACAGTACGCCGACAGTCGACTAACTACTGTAGCCAATGAATGCCGCAATACTGGCGCTAATGTACTGGAAATGGCGGCCGACCCCACCCGTGAGGAAGACCTGCAAAAACTGGTCGACAAAACTATGAGCACATTCGGTCGGATCGACATTTTGGTCAACTGTTCCGTCCATCACGAGAACGCCTTAATCATTGACCCATTATTTATGGTTAAGTATAGGAAGACTATGCAAACAAACCTCGAGGCCATGGTATTTATGACCAGCATTTGTGTGGAGCACCTGGAGAAGACCCGGGGCACCATCATCAACATATCCAGCATTAGAAGCGCTCGAGCTGTATAGTAGTTTTAATATTGACCCATAATGACCATGCTTCAATTAATATTTATTTTATAAATAGAGTCCGAAAGAGTCGGCGTATTGTATGGCAAAGTCGGCGATTGATATGTTCACCAAATGTATGGCCACTGAGTTGGGACCCAAAGGCATACGAGTTAATAGTGTTAAGTATGTTGTGTTTTGGCTCTCTCTCTCTCTCTCTCTCTCACTCACTCACTCACTCACTCACTAAATCACTTACTCACTCCCATGGATAATGCATATATAATCCACATACATTTAGCATTGGTCCAATTAGTCCATACACTTGGGATCCAAACAACATCCCTTTGGACCCGTTTGTCGATATGGCGCCCAAAATGCCGGCGCAAAGAGTGGGCTTATCGGACGACTTGGCATTCGCTGTGCTATTTCTAGCGGCAAAGGAGGCATCGTTTATAACCGGCACTAATATGTTGGTCGATGGGGGCCATACAGCCGCTGGCCTACCATAAGCTATAACTTCTATAGTTTAATATATAATCAAGATTAATGTCTACAATAATTAAACAAATACAAGTTTAATTCATGTTATTTTAAGTAGATTTATAATATTATCAATATATTCAAATATAATCATTTTTCTAAATGATATAATAAAATAATATTTTATTGTGAAAATTGTGGTGTTTTGATTATATTTGTAAAGTCTAGACAATTGTTAACTATGCTGAAACTAATTTACACATTACATAAGCACGTGGATCATTATATTTGAATAAATATATTTTACTTTGCATAAGATTATTATCGGTTTTACCAAAATGTTTAAATATGTTTTGAATATGATGTGATAAATAATTATAATTCAATAACTTCAATTCAACAATAGTAAGATCAGAAAAATTATTTTTCAAATAATGTTTAGAAAATTTTATTTTAAATTCATTTTCACTGATATGATAAATAAATATTGAAAACTTAAACTAAATGTTTAGAAAAGTGTATTTTATAAAAAATACTTTTAGAGCAAGTTCATATATTATTTTAATAACATAACAAATTGTTTATAAAATGTAAAATAGTTTCAAATGAAACAAATTATCGAAAACAAAATTTGTTATTAAAACTTAAATAAAAATTAAGGTCAAGTATTTTCAAGTATTTTGATGTCATGTTTCAAGTGTTTCAAGTTTTGGACCTGGTCACACTAGTTATAGCTAACATTGAACTAATAGTCAGGATTACATTAAATGCTTTTTTGCAAGTTTTTCGCTATCAATGGGCATCTTCTTATTTTATAGGCAACTTAATTTTACAATTGATAATAATGTATTATTTTCAAATAGAACTTGACAACTTAGGGATTTACTGAACTGGCCCTTATTTCGTGACCCACTACTACACGAAAGCCCACCAACCCTAACCTAATTTATTTACACTATAAATTGGTTTGTTTCACTGCAAGACTGGATTTGCTTCACTGCAATACCAGTTAAGTATGTCAGGTTCATTTAGGTAAGCTTCTCTGTAATAGTGGGCCAATGGGCTAAGGGCCACGAAATATGGGTCAGTTCAGCAATACCTACTAAATTTTTAAATTATAAACTTAATCACATAAAGTATAAAATTTATAGATATTTTGAAATCATTAGGATATGGAAGCAAGTTAATTGAGATAAAAATATTAATTAAAGAACATTTGAATAATTTGTCTTGAATAAAAATGTTCAGTGTTAACATTTGTCTCATTAATTAAATTCTGGGTCCATTTCTAACGATGACCTCTCGGGTAACATAAAGTGAGTGAACTTCTGGTACAGAATTTGGTCATCAATTTCCAGGCAAATATTATATCGATACTTTCTGGTCATGTAGACCAAGGTGGTTTTAATTGTAAAAATGGTCAATTGCTTTCTCACTCAATTTCTAGAGCACTACTGAATGTGGTTTTGTGTACATGCCTTACAAGTGACAGGCATTTGAACTAATTTTTATCTACGAATTCTTCTCATATATTGAACTCTCGTTGTGAACCTATAATTGTGCGGCTATTTGTTGGCACTGAACTATAATTATTTGGGCCCCGGGGTTATGAGTGGGACTAACTAGTAAGGGAGAGCCCACTCACACTCAACAATTTATCTTTCATATGTATGAACAGGGACTCACCCAAAAGGCCTAAACTTGAATAACTAACTGACCAATGGTCATTTGGCTTAATTTAAGTTAGGCTAGGTTAGGTTGGGTCAAGACACGTCTATTCCACTAATCTAATTAAAAATATGTCCACTGGTCAGTTAGTTATTTGAGTTTAGGCCTTTTCGGTTTTAGGCCTTTTGGGGTAGAACCGTATGAACATATCTCTACTAATGGGTATATGTTTTACATTTGTTAATTGTATACACATAACCTATTTAATTGTAATTACAATCAATCACTTTATATTTTTGAATAATTTATAAATTCATAATCTATTAGAGAATGTGCTCTCAAAATGTCTCATTTCATTGATTTCATCAGAACCTCAATTTGTTTAATAAGTTGCGAACCAATCATATAGTTATTTGTAATTAAAATAAAACTTCCTAAAATGACCCTCACTACATGATTCTTATGTACAGTTATCATGAAATTCTTGGCTATCGCAACAAATAGTCAAATCACCCAAAAGTAATGCCTCAGAGGGGAGGCCTTTTTTGCTATGAACTCAAGTATGTGTTTGTGTTTCGACAGCACCGACAACTTTGATGTTTAGTAAATATAATGTTATCAGTCATTCAATTATTTGTTTGTTTCTTTGTCCCCCACTTAAAAGCAACAGTTAGTTGTGTGGACTGGCATTTTAAATAGCCAGGTCATTTAGAACATTGAAATTTTCCCAGTTTTATCCAGTTTAATTTGGTTTGTCGATTCATTCAAAATTGTTTTCTGATTTCTAGGCTATCGGTGCCCTCAATACCTGTTGCCAACCAATTTCTTGCAACCGATTGGTTGTCTGGTTTTTTATTTTTAAATTTTTGATTATATTTTCAACTGTAAATGAGCTTGCAATAATTTTCAAATCATTTTTAAGCAATAACACACCCGGATCACAAAATATTGCTGATAATTGAAATCATTATATCAGTAAAGGAAGTTCAAAAAGAATGGGAAGAAATGTTCCCGAAACTTAAATATTGTCGGAATAAAGATTGATTATGAGTATAGATAACAAGTTTAGAAAGTTGCACTTAAGTAGCATATATTGAATTATAATGAAGTATGTAAACTTATCTATACTCATAATCAATCTTCTTTCCGGCAATATTTAAGTTTCGGGAATATTTCTTCCCATTCTTTTTGAACTTCCTTTACTGATATACAAGTGTATATAACTGTTATACTTCTAGTGGCAAACATTTTTATCAAGCATTAAGATTATACACTACCATTAATTTAAATAAAATGTCAAATATTTGGCTGATCGCGCATCAATTTTATTGTTATGACTCCCGAAAAATGACAATCATATTTTTATTAATATCTAGGTTAGGTTAGGTTGCTTGTAAATTGAAAATATGTATTTAAAAGAGATTCACAAAATATAGCGATCAATAATTGTTACTGTACAATGAAAAATAATACAAATAACAATTCAAACATTTATTTCTTTCTCAATAAATTCAAGTTATTGTCTATTCGTACGAAAAGCTTATAGATTACATGTATTATAAATGTCAACCTTGGGTCTGTTAAATCACTTGTTACTCTAGAAGTGCATTGTGGTAACGACTTGAAATTTGAATTGAACCAGTTACAAGCAGTGTGATCCAAAAGTGAATAACATGATGAATTAGTAATTTTATACTATATGTAAGAATATTACAAATTGTAATGTTTTGTAATTCTCTGGTTATAAGCGTTGGCAACACCTAAGAATAACGCCAATTGGTTATCGAGTAACATGATTCTACATTACGAATGACCATGCGGATTTTAATTATTTTTGCAAATTATTATATTTACAGTCTATGCAGTACGAACACCAAATATTTCCAAGTAGTCTAATTAAATTTCTATTAACTATTTTATTGTTTATTCCACTTTTAATTTATAATATAATTTAGTAAGTTAACTGAATATAGTAATTATATTTATATTTATATATTTATTTTTTTTATTTTAATAATTGAATCCTTATATAATTTATAGTTTCAAGATCCAGATAGATTCTACTATTTATATTCATAATGGCTTTTATATACATCACATTAATATTGATATTGATTTTTGTGTTTATAAACACATAGAGGTAAATTTTATATTAACAACACATACATTTAATAAGATTTTTCTTAAATTAGAAAGTATTCAAACACTTTTGATTATTGGACTAAACAAGGTATACAGGGTCCAACACCAATTCCAATATTTGGGAACTATTTGCAAACATTTTTCACCCCGAGGCACATTCGTGAACTAGAGTGGTATAATACATTTGGGAACATTTATGGGTAATTATATCAATTATAAGAACTATTCATAATCTGTATATTGTAAAATATATCATTTTATTTAAAAAATACCCATAGGCATTTTATGGGAACTATGTCGGTTCTAAATATCGCTGATCCGGAACTTATAAAACTGATCTTAGTAAAGGATTTCCACGTGTTCACTGATCGCGCTAAGGTATGGCGTTCCCCCGATAACATTATGAGCAAAAATCTTCCTCAACTACACGGTGACCAATGGCG
Source organism: Oppiella nova (assembly GCA_905397405.1). Lineage (NCBI taxonomy): Eukaryota > Metazoa > Arthropoda > Arachnida > Sarcoptiformes > Oppiidae > Oppiella > Oppiella nova. The sequence continues at coordinate 2,643 of CAJPVJ010004058.1, read as the reverse complement.
TAGAGTTCGTTCAATCGTGAGTCCTTTATTTACTTTGGGCAAAATTCGTAGATTTGAACCCAAAATAAAGGACTGCCTTGATAACTTTACAAAACACATTGACAATCTATTAATGAATAATGAATGCATCGACATGGACACACTGAAATTATTTAATAAGCTCACCTTGGACGTAAACGCACGCCAAGCGTTTGGTATTGAAATTGATATTTATGGTCAATCGGGGAATAATTTATTCGTAGAAAACGGGCAGAAAATGTTAGTTTACAGCGGGTTTCGCGATTTAATGACAATTATGTTACCAAGATCAATGCATGGTTTGTTGGGAATGTTTTGGAAATCTCGATCAAACGGTTATTTCGTGAATATTATCCGAAATGTTATTTCACGACGACTTCAATATCCTGATGAACGGTATGATGACTTTATTCAACTATTTATGGATGCTCGGCTTACTGACAAATTTGATCAAGGTGAATATTTATATTTTATTGTTATACAAGCACAATTTTATTAATTAATTATTTTCATTCATATAGTATTTAATCAAACAATTTGTTTACTACAAACATTTAGTTATAAATATTAGTAACATACTAATCCCAAAATCTGTCATAATATAGATACCCAGGGTCCAAATAAGAAGTTCGTGAATAAACGTTTGACCGAAAGTGAAATGATAGCCAATGCGTTCGGATTTTTATTGGCTGGCCATCAGACCACATGCTTCGCACTGTCCTATTGTCTACACGAGTTGGCCCTCAATCCGTCGGTCCAACAGAGACTGTACGACGAGATAAACGGCGCCACCGATTCGGACGGACAGATACCGTACGACAGTGTGTTGGCACGACTACCCTATTTGGACGCCGTCTTATCGGAGACCCTGCGCCGACATTTTGCTGTTAGTCCCATATCACGGGTCGCCGCCATTGACTACACACTCGGCGACACCGGTATTACCATTAAGGCCGGACAACAAATTGAAATACCCGTCTATTCAATACACAATTCGGATAAGTATTTTGTGGATCCGTTTCGCTTTAATCCGGATCGGTTTTTGCCCCATAATCGCCGTAATATAAGGCCATACACTCTGTTGTCATTCAGTAGTGGCCCTCGAAATTGCGTGGGGGAGCGATTCGCCATGTTGACAATCAAAATGACCCTGGCACACATGATCAGAAAGTATCGATTTAATATATGCACCGAAACCGATGACCCAATTCGCTACCAAAAGTTCACTCACTTTATGTTACCCGAGAGGTTGATCGTTAGAATTGAACCTAGGGTGTAATTAATATAACAAATGTTAATACTGAACATTTTTATTCAAGACAATTTATTCAAATATTCTCTAATTAGTATTTTTATTTCAAAATGTTCAAATAAATCTTATACTAAGTTTTTAGTAAGCTTACTAAAATGCACCATCAATGATAACTTTAAATTACCTTCTTAAGTTTTGGGAATGTATTTTTTAAAAGTTACTAAATTTTGACACTTGGTATCTATTATATTGGAATATTTAATCTATAATATATAATATTGAAAACACTTAATATCATAGACACAATTTAATAATTTGCCACAATAGATGCAACACTAGTATTTTATAAATAAAATATTAGATATTAACCTTAGTAATTTTTCAAATTTATATAAGCAATATTGTGTGATATAATTTTTATTGTTTGAAAATGCTTTGGAAATTACCTTATTGCAAGCTAATTTCAAAGTTGTTTTTAACCAAAATTTAAAATAAAAAACTTAGAATAATCAGAAATTTGACACTTTTCTATATAGGCTTTCCTATATAGGCTTTCATGTATGTATGGTAAATGTGCTCATGAATTCTACATGTATTATACATTCAATGTATGGCTATCCACCCTAGTAAACGGACAATAAAAGTGATGTTTGATTGAAAGTAAAACAATTTTATTGTGTATTATTAAAATAATATTTCCTTGATACATTATTCTGGATTTACAAAAAAGGTTACCTGGATTACATATTAAAATGAAATACTATATAATTGTTGAACATTTAAGATATCATTTCGGAGAATTTATTGCAGATGAGAACAAATTATTTAAATCTGTTTGTCATCCAAATGTGTCTACCATTGCATCTCCCGTTCCCATCCATACGTCCTTAACCTTCTCATCAATCAAATCGCTCTGACTTTGGGTCAAAACGGCTCTCCAGTCGCCGGGCATACCGTCCCACTTGACATCAGTTGTCTGTATTATGCGATCCAATAGAGTAGTGCTGTCATCAGTACCGGTGCCCTCGCGAAGGGTAATTCTGTCTACGAATTCCTTACCCAAGAATTCAGCCATTTTTAGGATACTATTCTTTTGGCTGTCAACCAAACTCTCGTACGTAATGAGCGTACAGTTGCCACGATCCCGGTGCTCCCAATACACTCTCATAGCCTCGAAATAGTCGCCGTACGGGAGTTCCTTACCAGTGATGAACATCTCGAAGAATGCGTTGAACTCTATGTTGAGATCTGTTTGTGATTTCCACGACCGGTATATCGAAACGCAAATGTCTTTCGGGTTTCGGATTATAATTAAGTAATTCGGACGCGGATTATACGCGATTAGGTTGAGGGTCATGTGGGTGGCCAATAGG
>CAJPVJ010004057.1:0-10086 GCA_905397405.1 Oppiella nova | reverse complement strand
TTTGCCCGAATGCCTTATCACATCCGGGCCACTCGCATATGAATGGGTTTGTATGGATTCGGGTGTGTTTACTGAGACTACCATTTGTTTTGAACGCTTTTCCACATCCAATGTGTTGGCACACAAAGCGCCGTTCAGTCGTGTGTTTGTGTCTCATATGTGTTCTCAATATTCCCGATTGTTTGAAACGTTTACCGCACTCCAGGCACTGGTATTTCATGTGCTCAGGAGTTGTCTTATAGTGTTCATTGAGTTGTAGCCCCGATTGGAAGGAATGGTCGCACGTCTCGCACCGGTAAGTCCTGTCATGATTACGACTCAAGTGTTTTTGAAGATACTCCTTCATTGCGAACTTATTGCCACAGACGCCACACTCGTATGGCTTGTCCCCGGTGTGCACTTTTCGGGTGTGAGCTATCAATTGGCTCTCGTAAACAAATTGTTGTCCGCAATCATAATCACATTGAAATAGTTTGTAAGCACCGGTCGAATGAGAGATCGCCTTATGTTTGCTGAGTTCAAAGCGCTGTGTAAATCGTTTATCGCATTTATTACAACCAAATGGTGTTTCCGTTTGATGAGTCTTGAAGTAATGCGATCGCAACACATTCAGGAACTTGAATCTCATGCCACAGCCCTCCCAATCACAACAAAACTTATAAATAAGAGCATAGCCTTCGTCATCATCTTTGGACCCGCGGGGAAGGGCTATCCCTTTCGCCTTAAAGTGTGTCCGCAACATATGTTTGCGGAGATTACACTTAATCGCAAACTTTTGGTCACATTTGGTGCACATAAAGGGCAACTCATTTGTATGCATTTCCTTTATATGTGCCGTCAGTTCCCGCAGAGTATCGAATGGGTCGCCACATGTCGTGCATATAATCAATGACACCGTTGACAGACGTGTCTTCTCCGGCAACTTCTCGCACGACTTCTCATGTTCTCTGAGATACATTTGATTCAAGAATATATTGCCACAACCGGTGCACACGAACGGCCCCTTCTGTGGGTGACCTCTCCTGGTGTGTGATTCAAGAGCGCGGCGCCTATTGAATCTGAGTCCACAACCACTCCGTTCGCAAACATAATTCTTACGCTTCACTATAAAACCAATTAATAATTACTTTGTAATAATAAATCACTTTATAATGTCTCACTCGGAAAGTTTCCTCTGCATAAGAGGCTCGTCCTCTTGTGAACCTTTAGTCCAATCTCTAAAGCAAACTCAGCGGAACACTGGCACCGGAAGGGCCGGTCATTGGTATGCATGCGTATAATGTCTCACTCGGAAAGTCTCCTCTGCATAAGAGGCTCGTCCTCTTGTGAACCTTTAGTCCAATCTCTAAAGCAAACTCAGCGGAACACTGGCACCGGAAGGGCCGGTCATTGGTATGCATGCGCCGGAAGTGTTGCCACATTTCGCATGGCTTTCGAAATGTCTTCCCACAGCCGTCCCATTCACACACCACTCGTCTATCGATGCGTTTATAGCCATTCTTCGGAGTATCAAACGATACTCGCGTAATGGGCGGGTTAACAGTGGATTCACCACCGATTGTCTCGTCAGTACTCTCATTATCAGTCAAAGGGTGGAACTTCTTGTTGTTGGGATCTTCGCTAGGATTGTAATCATAATCAGATCCCTTGACGTCATCACCGGAATTGTCTCCGAAGTCATCATTTGTCTCGTCGGCGATGTTATCGTCGGAATCGACGGTTGGATCAGATTTTGTGGATTTGTTTATAAGTTTCCTTTTGGTGCGGCGTATAGTAACCACCCGTTCCTCAGCAGCCACTCCCACCTCATTGTCGTGACCACCGCTGAGTCGCTCATCGATGGCATGGTATTTGGTCTCCAATTGATGGACAACTGGTTTGAAGTGATCGTTTTGAATGCAAACACACTTTGAGTGCAACTCTAATAAACATTTTCTATAGTTTTGCATTAATTTCACGCATTTCTGACTCAACGATAATTCCCGCAAAAGTCGTTTGTTTTCACACATTATCTCTTCAAACATGTCATTCATTTTGATGACAACGTTGGGCGACATATCCCTCACAATGACAGACCCATCAGTTCCCGATGACTGTAAGTGACACAAAGACGCTGCCATTTGTGGATCTTTGTCAGCCATATAACCGATGAGCACTTGTTTGAGTCTTTGCGGACACTTCAGACAATTGATGACATGTGTGCGGCATTTGACGGCGTGTCTCAACTGTTTATTACCGCAATGGACACACTTAACATGGTCCTTTTTACGGTCTCGTCCATTCAGATCGTGTTTGTGGACTCGAGTCCAGTGTTTCCATAGGTTTGGATCCTCTTTTTTACCCATAATTGACACACTTTTAGACCTCAATCTCGGCACTTGTATTGCATCTAATGTGGCAAATAGTGGTCATTATTGAGTGAACGGTTCATCACTTATTCACACCTTTTCTGAATTACTATTTTGTAAACAAAACTCAAAACAAAATGTGATTCAAATGTTTTGCGCTATATTTTGCTCACAAAATACGACAACAAATAGTTTTTTTTGAATAAAAAGTTTAGATTTTTATTGTAAACTTTAAGTATATTTTTAAATAACTAGTGGTAATTAACTATACATTAATTTAATTAAGATTTACAAATTACATACTTATTAGTAGCCATTGGTATCATATTGAGACCGACACTGAGATACAGTTGTATAATAATTTAATCCAGGTATAAAAGATTGGATAAGATTGAAACTCTAATAACAGTAAAATTTGTCTGTAATAATTAAAATAAAATTAAATATGGTAATAGTAGTTTATTTAAATTAAATAGTATTTATTTTGAGTCAATTTCAATATAAATATAATGTTAGACAAAATAATTTCACTTTATTGTGCTTTGAGAGTACAGTAATTCTTATAATAAGGTTTTATTCAAACTTTGATTTACTTTCAAAACTCAGTACTCGTACTGGCATTCGCTTCCGTCAGCAATGGATTTGATCCCAAAATGCTTTGCGAAGAGCGCGAAGAGTTTCCTAAAGTCTTTTTCGTGATCTCTTCGAGTGCTCCAAATCCGAGACCAACCGCTAAACTCCCGAAAGATGCCAATCGACTCACTCTATTGGCCGGAACTTTACGTTCTTTTGATCGTTGACTTAGATTTTGTCGACAATTATCATTGAGTCGAGGTTTGGCTCTAGTATTGCACTTTTCATTGACAGGGCTTTCGTTGACTGCTTTCTCGCCAATTATTATATTCTCTTTGACTAACTCTTTATTAATAAACTTATTCTCATTGATATTCAATTCATTCAAATTGTCCTCTAAATCATAATTAGATATCCATTTGATTAGACTATAGTTAATAAAGAAATGTAAATTAGACTAGATGCTATATTGTCATGCAGTGTATCATTTTTATATTACAGTACATTTATATTACGAGAGTTGTGTTCAGATCATTTTATATATAATTTGAATGCCCTATCATTAAATCAGTGAACCCTTCCCAGTGAAATGCCTCGAGTGTGCAAATTGTCCTAGATGTTTACTAATTGCATAATTAGATAAATAATCAAGAGACATAATTGGGTTATTTGCCTAACTATATAACAATCTATATAACTTTTATTAGTTTGCAGTTTATAAATTTTTAAATAATTTCTATTTTTATTGTAATTAATTGTCAAGAATTATTATTAAAATTATGGATCTGATAAAAATAATTTATGAAAATGTTTTCTTATTCTAGAAATGAAATGTACCAGGGCACAAATGTATTTATTAATAATTATACAGAATATCTATCGATTAAGTAAATTATTTGATATTTCACTAATAATTAAATAATTAATAAATGATAAATTTATCAGAAATTAATCAAGATTCTCTTTAAAATTATTTTTCCAAAAACAGTATTGATTTCATATTAAAAGTATATGAAATTGTTATTAATTATCAGTATTTGAATTAATTGCACTGAACTTTATTTCTTAATAACTTTTATTTGTTTTTGAAATCATAATATTTAAATTGTTATATTAAATGAGAATAAGATTTAAAGGTTTGTATGTGTTTAGTAATTTATAGTATCAGTGAAATATCAAATATTAACTTTGTTTATTTAATCAATAGTTTATAAGTAATATTGTTAATTAATAGATTTGTACACTGGTACATTTCATATTTAGAATACAAAAATATTATAAGAAATTAATTTTATCATGTACATTATTAAAAATAATAATTCTATGAAATTAATTTTAAAGAAAACTCAAAAATTATATATTATATAGTTAAAATTGAAGTAGATGTCATGAGCTTTCAAACGGACTATGTTTCATATTTGAAATAAATTGACCTAGTACGTATTGAAATATGGTTCTCGTCGAGTTCAAATTTTAATAAAAAACTACATGTTAATTCTTATATAGTGTTTTAATGTATAAAATATTGTTTAATATGCGGTTATTTTAATATTCATTGAATATCATTTTAATACAAACAATTTATATCAATTTATTTATAAACAAATAATTACAAAATAATTTAATTACTTTTAATCGTAACAGTTCATATTTTTGTTTTATTCAAATTAGCATGTAGAATATATTATTTCTTGGTGTTAATAGTTATGATAAGACATTAGTGATAAATTCATAGAAAAATGTGTTGTCATTAATCTTCAGTTTATTTAATATTTTTGCGAAATCTTTATCGATTATAACAATATCTTTATCGATAGCCCACTCTTTATATGTAGTCAATACTTCCCTACATTCAGGTCTTTTCCGCCACTTTTGTGTATACATTGACTCCAATATTGATAGCAACTGAACTACCTTTGCGTTTAACACCGGAAACTCGGATGAATATTCAGTTGTCCTGGGTAAAATTAAATATCACTAAAACAATGAAGAAAATATAATAATTTGAAATACAACATACTCATTAAAATCAATTTCATCCAAACTAAAATCAAATAGCTCGTCACCAATTAGGGCCAAACTATAAATATCAGATGTATGACCATATTTTTTACCCCGTCCTACTTCGGGTGCTTGATATCTTAAGTCACCTATATCTGATGTATGTTTGTGTGTAGTCTTGTAGTTAATACGTTTCTCATGAATTGTAGCTAAACCAAAGTCACATAACTTAAAAAATCTACCGTTCCTTACAGAACTCTTGATCAATATATTTTCGGGTTTGAGGTCTCTATGAATGATCTGTGGATTATATTCATGCAAATACTGAACACTTTCTAAAATCTGTCGAAATATTTCACACGAAATGAAATACTCGACGCAATCCATGGGATGTCCTATTTGTCGACCAAATACTTGTGGTTTGATTTCTAAAATATCTCGAAGACTTTGTGAACATAACTCCATTTGAATATAAATACAGTTCCCTTCACGCCATGAGTCGTAATACTTGACCACATATTCCGACTGAACTCTTAATAAATTATTTCCCTCTTTAGTTGCATTAGACTTTTGGTATTCTGTTAAATCTAATTAAATAAATTAAATCATAAATCAAAATTTCAATAAATAATTTAATAATTCATACCATTAAGTTTTTGTATTTTAATAGCGTATATATTGTGGTCTTTTTTATTTCTAACTTTAAGCACCGTCCCAAAAGCACCAATCCCTATTTGTGACTCTTTAGAAAATGTTTTGTTATATTTTCCTACTAGGTCTACTGTATTGTCTGTTATATTGTACTTTGAAAGTTGGGTCTCATAAAATTTATAGAAAAATGAACATGAGTGTGTTTTAAGTGTATTTCTAACTGACTCGAATTTCAAATTATTTGTCACAATATATCCGCCAATTGACAAACTGTTAAATTTGTCTAAAATGTCTTTACAATCCGGTCTTTTGTCCCATTCATGTGCCAACATTGAATTCAAAAGTATTTTTAATTGGAATATCTTATCGTTTAATATTGTATCAATCGGTGAATATTCAATTGAGCTATAGTTTGATATATAGATATAAAATCTCCGCCAAAATCGTGTTTACTCGTTCAATTAAATTTAAAAATACTATGAATAGAACTAGATTAAAACAAATTTTTTCCAACTATGGTTTTATTGCACCAATACACTGATATGACGACTTTTACTCAATTCTCAAAGGAACGGTAGTTTTTGAAAATCTTAAATAATTTAAAAAGTATATAACATTTTTAAGTTTTGATTTTTGGATTTGATTCACAGGGTCAATACCAAAAAAATAAATTCTGGATTTTGCAAAATGTTGCCTTGTTGATTTTTAAATACATTTTTACATTTTAAATTTGTAAATTTAAAATCCATTTATCTTAGCATTAGGATCAATGTATCAGGATAATTTCAAATTGGTTGTAAAGCTCTTTCAAACTCCTAAAACTAGTTTGCTGGCAACCAAGCTGGAACTATTTTGCCTAACGTTTTAATCAAGGGATAAATATTTTCTATGTATTTTCATCATACAGGTAAAGGGGTAAAACAATAAAACCTGTCTAATTAAATACATAGAAAATATTTATACTTTGATTAAAACGTAAGGTATATTTATTACAGTACTGGTGCAAGCAAACTAGTTTTATGATTTTGAAAGAGCTTTACAACCAATTTGGAATTATCCTGATACATTGATCCAATGCTAAGATAAATGGATTTTAAATTTACAAATTTAAAATGTAAAAATGTATTTAAAAATCAACAAGGCAAAATTTTGCAAAATCCAGAATTTATTTTTTTGGTATTGACCCTGTGAATCAAATCCAAAAATCAAAACTTAAAAATGTTATATACTTTTTAAGTTATTTAAGATTTTCAAAAACTACCGTTCCTTTGAAAATTGAGTAAAAGTCGTCATATCAGTGTATTGGTGCAATAAAACCATAGTTGGAAAAAATTTGTTTTAATCTAGCTCTATTCTAAGTATTTTTAAATTTAATTAAACGAGTAAACAATTTTGGCCAAGATTTTATAAAAATTAATCATCTAAATATAATGATATAGAAATAATAAATATAATTGAAAGTTTTAATATTGTAATAAAATACTAATTGGATCATACTCATCAAGATTAATCTCGTCCAAATCCACTTCAAACAATTCGCCGCCAATTAATGACAAACAATAAACATCTGCCTTAATGCTGTATTTCTCTCCCTTTACTACTTCTGGTGCGATATATTTCATGTCTCCCACATCTTGATCATGTTTCCGTTCAGTCCTGAAGTGAACGCGTTTGTCGTGATATGTTGCCAAACCAAAGTCACATAACTTTATAAATCTACCGTTTGTTACATTTTCGGTGATCAATATATTGTCGGGTTTAATGCCTCTGTGAATGATTTGTGGATTGAATTCATGCAAATACTGAACACTTTCTAAGATCTGACGGAATATTTCACACGAAATGAAATACTCGACGCAATCCATGGGATGTCCTATTTGTCGATTAAATACTTGTGGTTTGATTTCCATAATATTTCGAAGACTTTGTGAACATAACTCCATTTGAATGTATGTACAGTTCCCTTCAAGCCATGAGTCGTAATATTGGACAACATATTCCGATTGAACTAATAATAAATTCTTTGCCTCTTCAATTGCAATAGGATGGTATTTAGCACCTAATTACATAAATTAAATCATAAATCAAAATTTCAATAAATAATTTAATAATTCATACCAGCTCTGTATGAATTTATAGTAGCTTGTATTTTAATAGCATATATCTTATTGTCATATTTATTTTGAACTTTATATACAGTTCCGAAACCACCATATCCTATCATTGACAACTGATCAAATGTGTTGTTATAATAATTTTCTTTTAGGTTTATTGTATTGTATGTTATTTTGCATTCATTAGCAAAGTAATCTATAAAATTATAATATTGGGTTTCTTTAAAATTGAATGATTTATCAAGTTCATATATTTTGCTGTCTTTTAAAACAACACAGCAATTTGTTTCAAAGTATGAATCTATTTGAGGCAATTGTTCAATGTTATGGTTTTGTTCAATGTTCATAATTTTGCAATTATATAATAAATCATTGTTTGTATGGAAATATATTGAGGATAAACTGAAAGCACGATAAGTCACACAAATATTTTTAATATTACTGCATGTTTTGTACCATTGCGGGCTTAATATGCAATCATCGGTCATATTATGTGCCAATTGATTGTCTTCATTGTCTCCTCAACTGAACACAAGTCCATACGATGTTATGGCAAATGAACAGTTATTATAACAAAAAATACTTTTAATTTTATAAATAAAATTATTGTATCCAAATTGCACTTCAATTGGTTCACTAATACTATCACTCGTATGTCCACAACCTATTTGTCCACTACTATTCCCACCCCATCCATACACCTGTCCATCGGTGCTGAGGGACAAGGAGTGACACAAACCACAACTGATTTGAATTATATTTTTCTCATTAAAATACGAAATTTGTATAGGTTTTGAATAAATGTTACTTGGTGTTACATCTCTGCCTAACTGTCCCATATCATTTCGACCCCAACTATAAACATGCCTGTCCACATTGATAGCCAACACAAAATCATCCCCATTAATGAATTTTTGGATTTTTTGATGACACAATTCAGGTATAAGTTGTGATATCTGGACGGGTGTGTTGTGACCCAAACCCAGACATCCCATACTATTTCTCCCCAATCCATAGACGGTGTCATGTTTTGTCACAAAAAGTACATTTTGATGATGAATATTATCATTGAAAACGTGAAATAAAATGATTTCTATTTTCATATTTTCTTCTATTGAATCACAAACTGAAAACTTCTCTAAAATTGATGACATCTTTAATTAAACAATTAATTTTAAACAATAATTAAAAATTTATTACAAATTAAATAAAGGTTTAGTAATATTTTGTTAAAATTTATATACTTTTACGTATAATATACAGTTAATACTTCATGTTGTATAAAAACAATTTATTAATAACATTGGGAAAAGTTTTAAATATCGTAAATAATTTATATGATGTTAAGTTTTATATTTACAATTTAATTCCATTAATTATAGTATTAAAATTTTGATTTAATTTTCGGTTAAATATGCATTAAATTTATCTAATAAACTTATTAAACAAATCACTAAATTCTTTAAAACAATACAATATTAATGATAATCACTATAGGAATCCAATGGAAACAATCATTTATATTTCAAGTGGTTTAATGAAATAATATTTTATACATAATAAAACAATATATTTTCATTATTTCGTTCAACTTTCCTAATAATTTCTTAGATGACTAACTTTTCATTAGAAGCAATATTAGTATTACCATGACACTATTATCAGTTTGATATTTAATAATTGTATTTTGTCTACATGTTTTCATTATAGGTTTGAAAATATTAAAACGTTTGCACTAAATAAAAATTTCAAAGCTAAACTATACAATTGTAATTAAAATAAAATATTTATTTAAAATTAATGTTAAATGTACATTGTATAAATTAAAATTAATAATTAACTAAATGATTAGGATATAGCGGGTTACGGCGTGGTTGCGGGCGTATGTGTGCAGTCAAGTTTTTATTATTTTTAAAATATCATTCTTTTAAGTATAATAAAGTAATCTATTTGCAGTATCTATTTTATTATATAAAGTTTCATAACATAATGTTTATAAGTTTTAAGTTTTAAATCAAAGAATTTTGTATTCATACAAAAGCTATGAAATGTTTATTCATGTAATTGAGAACTAAATTTTTTAAAATTTAATAAACTCATTAAAGAACTCATGAAAAATAACTCATTTTTAATACAATTATTAATTTATTTATTATTATTATCAGATATACCACGAAAACCCAAAGTTGGTGAAAAACACAATATTACACTAAATAACAAATAAAAACTATAATTTCTAAACCGCCTGTCCCACACACATTTGATTGTTAATTTAAAGTGTGTGGACATCACAACATACCCTAATGAAGTCGGTTAACACATTTTTGTTAAAATTACTACCCTGGTCTTAATTATAGGTTTAAAGAATGTATTAGTTGTATTTCATATTTATAACCGTA
>CAJPVJ010004055.1:0-10089 GCA_905397405.1 Oppiella nova | reverse complement strand
CATAAATATGAAATTAGTATACTGTACACGGTATTAATTATCTTAGATCTACAAAACCTTAAAACAAAAATAAAACTTGAATTACATTAGATTTAAATTATACGTTAGAAATAGATGATTGATTATACAGTATAACTAGATTTAGAATTAATGATGAATGAATTTTGGGATAAAGAAAAAATATAAATTTGAGAATAATCTTGGTATAGAAATGTGGTTTGAATTCATAATAAATTCAATTATTATAATTTCAATCAATGAATAATAAATATCAATTGAAGTTTTTTATTATTGAATTCAATTTACTTTTTTGTGTCTTTCAATCTTTCTCTCGCTTTAACGCTATTTATATTCAATGAAGTGTTCAATAATTTTCAAACTATTATTTAATAAAATGTGAGATAATAACTCAATAAAGTATTTTCAGTCATAGAATCAATCGTTACGACAAAGTTGAGTAGTTTTACATAATAATCGTATAAAATTGGAGACAATTTATTAAATTTAAACACTTTCTTTATAAAATTCACTTTTTATTATAATTCTCCATACTACTGTATATAAGTTATGTCTTGTATTATATTTCACATTATTTATATATAATATTTAGAATAATTAGCAATAAGATGACTTATTTGATATTATAATTAACGAAACAAATGATTAAGTTATTTATTCAATAAAATTATTTTCCAAACAAATAATACACATTACGGAAATACAACGATAAAAGCTAAACTAGTGTTTGGTATTTGAATGAATTAAATGCTGATTCAGCCCCATATATACCGTCTATATATTGATGTAATTCTTGAATTACAAAACTATGCTCTCTCTCTCTCTCCCTCTCTCTCTCTCCCTCTCTCTCTCTCTCTCTCTCGTATTCTGATTCCTATGTTTTGTGTAATTCATGAATTCGTTGTATTATACGAGCAAATGGGCCAATGATTTGAGTGTAGGAAATGTGAACGTCTGCTATAATAACGTGAAGTTTTTGGGTTTTCTTTTGCTGTCTTCGCATTTCCTTTTCACTCATCCGAACCAATCTTCGTCCGTATCTCACGTTTCCGTTTTGGGACAAAACCCGACCACAGCTTACACTCAAATGCATTATTTTATTTAAAACTTTTTTCGTGACAATCGATTTGTTTGTGAAAACATTTTTGGAAATTCATTTCAATATATGAATGTGTATTCAAATTGAATTACATTTTCATGTCTTGAAGTTTTTATCTAAATTAAATAAAAATTTTATTAAACATGGGTTTAATATTTTAAAAATAATTTAAAGCATACATTTAAAATAAATTCTTATTTATACTTAAAAAGTAAAATGAATTATTAACTTGATTTTTATATAAAAACAAAATGATATAGGATACATTTATGAAAACAGAAAAAACTAGTTCAAATTTTATAGAGATTTTAATAATTAATATAAAATAGTAATAAATCTGAATTACATTTCACAGTAAACACGAATTCCCTAAAGAATCACATAAATTAAGAATTTTTGTTATATTTATATATAATGTATAGGAATGACATAACCATAGATTGATTGATTACATGTTGTGTTTATATGTAATCCTATATTCATATTTTTAAGGGCCTGAGCTACCCGTATTCTGAAGTATATAGACAAACGGTAAGTAAATAATAAGTTAGTAAGTTAATACGTAATCTAAACTTACATACAGGTGAGTCATTATGTAATTTTGTTTGGTTTTTTATAACACACGAATGTCATGAATAGCATATGATTTACTAAAATAACATTTCAATATACTGTTAGGTATTATAGACATCGGACTTAAGATTTAAATATAATTTGTTTTCCAAAAAATATTTTTGAATGATTTTCAATTTGTAATCTATTGATAGTTTAGGCGTTAAATCCCCGGACTTTATTGACTGGCTGTATATATAAAAAGTATAATATTTTTAGAGTTACTGCAAAAAACGTTTGACATTAAAGGGCAGTAAAAAATAGTGATAAAATTCAAAAGTGAAAGAATGACAACATTTGGAGTCAAACGAACTGAGAGTTTATTTTGAAAGATTGATGAATGCATTGAGTCCTACATCAGTGTATTGATTGCTAGCAATGAAAGACCCGTATTCCCGGACTCGATGGGCATAAGACTTCATATATCTGTTTGCCATTCATTTATTATTCAATCATTCAATTATGCATTAGATTTGAATGTATGTCCACTCAGTAATACATTAAAACAAACCAAAAAATAACACACGAATGTCATAAATAGCATATGATTTACTAAAATAACATTTCAATATACTGTTAGATATTATAGACATCGGACTTGAGATTTAAATATAATTTGTTTTCAAAAGAATATTTTTGAATGATTTTCAATTTGTAATCTATTGATAGTTTAGGCGTTAAATCCCCGGACTTTATTGACTGGCTGTGTATATAAAAAGTATAATATTTTTAGAGTTACTGCAAAAAACGTTTGACATTAAAGGGCAGTAAAAAATTCACTATTTTAAGTTTTCACTTTCTTACTGTTGTAAACCTCAGTTTGCTTGACTCTCAAATAAAACTTTCTAACTACTTACGTAACTCAGGATGTAGTCACATAACTAACGATCGTTACTTTCTGGGCACTCTCAGACCACCGATTCCTTACCAATCGCTTTGGCTCTCAAAAATTACATTTTATATCATTTATATAACTAATTATTGTATAACACAATTTAAATTTTATAATCAATCTTTTATTATATTACTCAATGATTAATGGTTCGGAAAATAAGTTAATTCTATAAGGCATACAATTATTGATATATTGAATTATAATAATGCTATGAATTTTGTATTGAAAATATTCTGATAAAAATACAAATATAAACAGTTGGCAATGAAGTAAAGTATAGTACTGTATACATTTTTAAAAATTAATACAAATTATAATAAAATAAAATAGATTAATTAAATTGATTGATTGTTAATTAATGATGCAATTAATATAAAACACATAAAATATGAGTTTAATATTGAATTGAGAGGATTTGTAGGATTTAATAAAAACAATAAAATGTGTGCAAAAAGAGTACATTTCGGTTCATAAACTGTTTTAGTGATCGATCCGTTGCTTCAGATCTATAATAAGCCCTAAAATAGTGGACAAAATCAATCTTTCATTGCTGAGTATTGGCTCAATTTGGACACAAATCCGATTTAAACTAAAGATACAGCACTGGTAGGCAGTAGTCGTAGTGCTGACTCGTCTTCATAGCCTTTTATAAAGATTTGTGTTTTTGTTTTTTCACAGCACGTATTGCCACTACATTCACGCTTAAGCCGTTCATACCCGGCCGATACCCCCGTGCCATATATACGCACATATTTTATGCGTTCATCTCTATTTTTCATATGTTGTCTCCCTTTTCCTACTTTCCCTCTGTTTTCGTCTCCAATACTACTACCGGTGCAGAGGTTAATAAGACTTTCAGATGTAGCTCAGGATCAGTTGTTAGAAATCCAATAAATGCGTCCGTTTTAATCGGAAATACAAGTTTCGCTTCAAGTTTTCCCATCACTTCTCTATAGAAAGAGACGAATAAAGAAATAAAGAGAGAGAGAGAGAGAGAGAGAGCAAATAGAAACATGATTTGATGGGGGAATATAAGTCCAAATCAAATATTGAATAAATGGAAAATTAGGAAACGTTTTAATTAAATTTATAACTTTTTGTTTTTATTAATTAACAGCATCTCAAACTATATGTATAATAATTTCATAATTATATGAAAACTTTTTAAACAAATCAATTTGTTTTGATAGCTATAATGCAATAATAAAATCTAAAACATAAATAAAATGATTGAATTGAAAACTAAGTTGATAACAAGCATTGTATTAAAATTAATGAACTCAATCTCTATAAAGCTTTTCATAATTAGTGTTTAGTATAGTATTGGATAGTATTTGAAAAAGAAATTTATTTGTGCAAGAACTTAATAAATGTTTACTGCAATTCAATTATCTAATTGTGTAATAAATAGTTTTGATTTGAGTCACAAATCATTTTATAACTGCAATTCTTAAGGCCATAAAATATTTGGACTCAAATGACTGACCATAACATTAATTAGAGTAATGATCAAAATTCTGGTGTCGTATCACTACTAATGTCTCATATTTTAATACATATAAAATCATTACCACTGATTCTGTGACACAATATCATAAATAAAATNTCGTCGTTGACGGCTTGCGGACACTATCTGTGCTCGAAGTGTGTCCTCAAACACGTCTTGGAGACCGGGAACAAGTGTCCCAAATGTTATGCCATTAACTACACCAATGACTGCAAAGACGATCTTTATATGAATTCTGTGCTCAAAGTCGGTCTCAGAATGAGTCGACTTTTGGATCAAAGGTTTTGTCCATTTGTTTACCATTTGATGTCTAATTGGAGTTAATTATCACTTTTCAGACAATCGAAAGAGTCGGTCAAACAAGTGGTGACCAAACCTCGTGAGGAACCACCGAAAGCACACTCCAGTGGTTATCGAAAGGATCTGATTATTGAGAGGTTTGTTGTGATTGTCAACTGTTTGTGTGGTTTTGATTACGTCTTGTGATTGTGTTTAGTCTGAAGTCTTGTGTCGCAAACGGCGCTAAAAACAAGCAGAAGAGCGGTTCCGTGTCTGACGACAAGCCCGTCGCCAATAAGCGCACGAAAGCGGCTGAAGAGAGGCCCAGAAGTCCGCCGATGATTGAGTCGCCGAAGAAGTCGCCGAAGAAGTTGCTGAAGAAATCTATTGAATACTTGGACTCAGACGTGGAGTCCATGGATTCAATTCCCGACTCTTTCGGAGACCAGTCGCACACCGGAGTCAACGATACCAAAGAGGAGGACAATACAGAGTTGGTGTCCGTTATTCTGGAGGGCCTGGAGTCCAACAACGAGCGCCTGTCCATCGAATTGGATGTACTCTTTGAAAAGCATTTTATGAATGAATTGTTTTGTAAATTATTTGTAATTTGCTTTTGAAGTCGACGTTTGCATCGGAAGGACACCAATCAGATGGACACCAATCGGATAGACTCTCCCAAAAGAAATTGCAAACAAAAGCCACGGAAAAGGTTTGTCCGAAAGTGTTTGAGTCGAAGTCGTGTCAAATGAGTCCACAAACGGAGGACAGAGCGATGCAAACGTTGAACGAAACGGTACCTAAAAAAGTGCTGAAATCCATTTCAACCCAATTCTGTGTCTCACAAACCAATCAAAGCATTCAGACCGTGGATGTTGTTGTCAATGATGATACCAATGCTGACAAACCGAGTGACAACTGTTGCGAATCTAATAATTGCTGTTTCCATAAGTTTATTCATACCATTCCCTGTCATTCACTGCAAACATTCCTCAAACAAATGGTTGAATTCAAAGATAATGCCATCAATAAAGAGAATCAATTGACTGTTAATCGTAAGACGTTTTTATAATTGTAATCGTAATTCTTGTAATTAAATAAATTTGTGATTTAGGAGCAACTGATCCAAGTTCTGGAGAGACAATTGTGGCGAGTGAGCCATCAGTGAATGCCAAACAAACTCCTGAAAGTCAGGATTCAGTGATAGTGATTGAAAAGCCAACGATTGAGAAGCAAAACGTTGAAGAGATTGAAGAGGAAAAGAAAGTGAGAGGAAGAGTGACTTCTAAGAGGGGTTCCATTGAGTCCAACAAAAGATCTAAAAAACTGAAAACTGCTGAACCGGTGGTTGACTTAAAAGACAATGAAGTGATCGAAGAAAATAAAGATTTTTTAAAGATCTTGGAGTTGAATGAAAACCCAAAGACTAATGAGAATGTCATGAAAGAGCCAAATGAGCCAAAAGGCAGGAAAAGAGTGGCTAAACCGAAGTCCAAACAGAAGGCAACCGTCGAGGAGTCCATTGCCGAAGAAGACAATACTGTGGCCGACAAAGAGGTTCCCAAAAGTAAAGCAAATGTACGAAAGAGTGTTAAGAAAAGCAATCAAACAATGAATGCCAAGAAAACAGCAAATATGAGATCTGTCGAGGAATCAGCTGAAGAACTAGCCGACGATAATGTGTTTGCTTTTGAGGACAAACCTGAAGACAATGCGGTTGTGAAGCAAACGGCAAAACGTAAAGCTGTGGCCAAGAAGTCCACTAAAACCAAAGCTAATGCTATGGACGAAGAACCGGAAACAGATAAAGAGATGCCTTTAGAAGTGAACGAAAGGAACAGCAGAAGACGACAACTGATTTCTACGGATTCCGAGGATTTGGAAAAACTTAAGATGAAAACCACAAAATCAATGCCAAAAGTGAGTTATAATTACCGGTCGTTAAGTGTTTGAAGTTTTATTTTAAATCTCAATGTCTTTGATAGCATTCAACGGCCAAAAAGCCAGATAAGGGAGTGTTTAAGCGTCCGGCGTCTCCCACCCCCTCCGATGTGTCAGACATATCGATGGCGTCGTCGACCTCATCGCGAACCAGAAGCTCGTCGTCTGAGCGCTCGAAAGAACACAAGTATTGTATTTTGAACTCAGGTTTGGACGACAAACAGAAAAAGAAGATTCAAAGCGTTTGTCGGACACTGAATGCAGAAGCAGTGGAGGAGTGGTCCGATCGCGTCACACATCTCGTCATTGCGTTGACCACCGATGGCGCCAAACAAATGGTTTGTCCCCGAAATGCCAAATATTTGAAGGCTTTGTTAGGTATGTGTTCCCATATTATCCATAATTGAAAATGAGTTTATTTTAACTCATATTTGCAACACATTTAGGACACAAATGGATCTTAACCTTCGACTGGATTACTGACTCTTATCGGTCCAATCGATTTGTGGATGAACTCAAGTACGAGATCAGTGCCGACCGCTCGGCCACCGAGACTCGAGTCCCCTATAAGTCGCGAACCACTCGCCAGAAACTGTTTGAGAACCTAATGGTTCAGTTCAATGGCATTAAAGACACTCTTTTGGCCGAATTGCAGCAAATGGTGACAATCGGTGGCGGAGTTGTTGTCAATTCCATCGATGAGTTTGAAAAAAATAGACGAAAGACTGGCGTAAAGAAGTTAATTATCGTCTCCGATTGCATCGGTTTAGCCAACACTCAGTCCGATGGCGTCAAATATATGGCAAGGAATACGTTCATGGAGTCCATGTCTAATTTCAACCCTTTTTAGACATGCAATCAATCATTTGAAGAGTTATTTTTTAAATTTTCTAAATTTATTGTTTTTGATTAAAAGTTTCATAAAAGTATTTCTAATGATTAATTACCTGTAATAACATTTGTATCCGTATTTAATATAATATAGTATTTTTAATGCAGTAAATACTGTATGTATAGCTTATAAAATGAGACATTTAAATATTGATTTTTTCAGATTTTTAAATAAATTGTATTTTAACTAATTAAACATTGTTTCATTAACATTTAATTTTATATCAGTAAGAATCTAATTATTAGTTTTGAAAATACTGTACTGTAGTGTTATTTATCATGATTTTTACACTTGTTTTAATTGAAAAGCTATAGAAATGACAAATTGTATTGAAATGAATGAAAGAATTCAGAATTTAATGAGAATTTTCAAAGGAATGCTTCATTTGGTGGACCTTTTCATGAGTTATGTAATCATTATTTCTAATCAAAAGATGGAAAATAGTTTGAATTTTCTAACACTAGTCCCGGAGTAAAATAATAATCACTATCTAGTGAATGAAAAATGTCTGATATATTGTGCGAGATATTTGCTGTGATTTGCATTAATTCATAAACAAGTCGACAAACATTTGAGCTGAAAGTACAGACAATATAATCGCATTCACTTAAGATTAATGAGTCGATTATGAACTCCCGAACCGATTGCTCGCTGACACGGGTCAACATATTAGCACTTTCTGAATGGCTTACCATTCCTTTGAAAATATATCCCATTTTGACATAAGGTTTGGTTTCATTTATCCACACATTTGGCTCATCGGTTACCAAATACACCACTCTTTCAACACTTGTATTCACAGAATTGATTGCATTCATTAAATCTATTTTGTCGTAAAATTTCTTCGCATATGACATGTACTCATCCAACGGGTGATACTTTGCTTCACTAATTAATTTATCAGTTCTTCGGACATGTAATCCAACGATTGGTTTCTTGAATTGAATTCTTTGCTTATATTCTGACAAATATTGCGACAATTCTGGTGTCGGACGCATCAAATACTTCAAAATAAATCCAATAAATAAAGCAAACGATTGATTACTTAAAGTTTGCAAATGGTTGGAGATCTGGAGTGGTAAGGAAATAGCCATATGGGAGACATTGATTCCCTGGATAAATTTATAATCAATCACTTGATAATCATTGTGTGTATTGAGTGGAGAACTATCCCAAGTGGTCCTGTTTTCTCCACAAGAGTTGAGACACGTTTCGCTTAGGGGTTGGAAATGTTTGAAGAGAAAAACATTTTGTGGTAAATAACTCGTGTGAGTATACAAGGGCTCCACGACTAGGGTTCGGTTGAGAAGGAGGGACACAATCATACAAACTGCCAAATGATGTAAAAGACACCCAAAGCCACAATACACTGAATACAGATCACACACCAATTTTTTGGCACTAAAGCAATCAATTGGATTTTGGACGACAGAGATCTCCTTTTCTATTAATTCTTGCATTGCTTTCAGTCTTTGGTTTCTTTCATATAACGGCTTTAAATTTATTAATTTATAAAATGTATTCATTATTAAGATTAATAAAAATAAAGCTAGTATTATTGCTATTAATTTAAATTTTTTAATTCCTATAATTAATAACATGTCTGCGAAACTAAAGAACTTTAAATTTCATTGACTTAAATAAAAATCATTAACAAAATGTTAAGCAATAAATGAGAAAAAAATGTTTTGTAATTACAGAATATTTATTTCAACATTATTTTTAGTTCAATAAACTTAAAAATTAATATTACATGTATATAATTATAATTTATATTTGTAAGTGCTTTATCATCCAAGTTCTACTCAATTTCAGGTTATTTATTTTAATTAATATAATTTTGGTTAATCGGCAATTAAAAACGACAATTTTAATAGAAACAACAATAAAATATTTTATACAAATTATCTGTCATTCAATGAATTAAAGAGTGTATAGAAACACAATGATAAATACCGGTATTAACAGTAAAGTGTAAAAACAATGAAAATATGATTTTATATAAACTAACAAATGAACTCAAAGAGTGTCTATATTCTGATATAACACCATTGTATCGATGAGTGTCTAATAGTGTATATTAATACCGGTATAAAAGTGTGTAGAATAACACCAAATGTGTTCAAAAGAGCTCTAAAAGTTGGTTTTGCTATTTATAAATATTTTCTATAAGCATTTAAGTTATCTTGTAATTATAATATACAGTATTAATTTGTATTTAAATATTTATACATAATTAATTTGTAATTCTGTAGATACAAATGATACAAACGATGTATTTAGATAATTTATATAATACACAATTTAATTAAGTCAATTAAAAAATTAAAAGTAAAAGTAAAAGTTACTTAAATACACAAAACAATTAGCGATTTAATAATGAAATGAGAAGAATATAACTCATGAAAAATGAGAGAAAATACTGAAAATTATTCTGTGAAGTCATCGGAAAGAAATTAAAACAATAAAACCCAATCTCAGGTCCGGTAAGAGTTTCAATAAACAACATAATTTTAAGTCTTAATTTGATTGAAATGTTAGACTTTAATGAATATGAATATACGAGTGGTTGGGAACAGTGGGCTGTTGTACAGACTGTCGTACAAACTCTATTAAATGTAATTAGTGTATAAACACCAAGTACAAAAAAGTATATATAATATAATCTGCCGTAAAATGTGTTTTCTTGGTTATGGGATAAATACAGACAGACTGCGATCGGAAGCTGAGATCCGAAATAGAAAATTGCGATAAAAATGTTGAAAAACTCATTCAATTTTCTGACATTATTGGTAATTCTGTGGTGTCTCAGGATATCGATAATAAGTTGCCTATTATTGCCATTA
>CAJPVJ010004054.1:0-10089 GCA_905397405.1 Oppiella nova | reverse complement strand
ACCACCAGTGCCTGCCTTTCCATCGGCTCCCGTGAGGACCCAAATTGAATAACAGACTAACACTACATATACTGCACTCCATTCGCTCTGAACCATACATTTCATTCACTTGTGCCTCCATTTCGCTCTATCTCTCAAACTCTGTCTATTTCTGCCACTCATTCCCCGTTTCATTACTTTATGGCCAAAAATATTCTTCAATTCTTGTATAAGAAATACATATAAATTATGTCTATTTTATCCATTTTTCTCTCTTTCTCCTAAGACTTTCATGTCTTGTATTTCGAAATTTGTTTCATTTCTTATATTCCTCTGAGAAATAAGAGTCAAATTAGTTCTGAATATTAAAGTCTAATTTTTCTGAAATACGAAACAATTTATTTCTTTTTCTCTTTTATTTCTTTTTGTTCATTACATTAATGCTTTAAATGTATTCACTATTTTTGCTTAAATCTTTCAAAATATATAATTCCGTTTAAAACTTTTATTCACAATTTTATTTTATTTTATTTTTATCCTAACTTTGATTGAAGGCTATATTAATTAAATTTTGTTTTATTAGAAAATTTCGTTAAACTTTTGTGTAATGTTGACAATAAATCTATTTTACAGTAAGACTAATATGTTTTTACAAGAAATATAATAATTATTGTTTAACAGAAAGAAAATCACATTGTATTTTAATGACATTCCTTATATAATCCTTTTTACATAAAAACGATTTTAACTGTAAATACAAGTTTTCAAACTAATAGTGAAAAACAAAATCATTACTTTTCCTTTCAGACAATTTCTTCGAGAAATAGTTTTACTCTTTTCTGAAACAAAATTGTTTTTCAAATAATTTATTGATATTTTTGGCTCAAATTCCGATCTCTTTGTTGTTGTGATTCGTAAAGAATTCAAATAATTTTGAGATCAAAATTAAAAACAAAACAAAAAATTTAATAATCAAACTATTGGAGGAATTTCATTAAAACAAAACACAACTTATATTTTCATATCAAACTTTTAATCAAAAAGTTTAGACTTTTTAATTACATGCAATCATAGATTATATTTAATTTTCACTAATCATTGAAATAAACATTAAGTTGTAAATTGAAGTGCATTTTAGTTTAAATAATATCATAATAAGTAGCATTTGGATTTTTGGACATCATTTAAAGTTGCAATCTTGTTTATAATTGACATTAAAAGTAAATTTTAATACTTTTGTGTATTTGTATTAAAAATTTAATCCAAATTTATGTAATATTTATCAAATAAAATAATGTCTGAAAAGAACATACATTTTGGTCTAAAACATAAAATTAATAATAAATTAAAGCTCTGAAATTATATTATTTATGAATTATTCTGTGTTTATATGTTTTCTGTATTCCTCTCCACAACTAATCCATAGTTTGTTCACAAACTGACAAAAGTGGTGACAATTGGAGCGAATAATCTTTAATTAATTCAATCGATAAGACATTTTCATTGCCTTTCACTCGCTTTCGTCTCACCAATGAATAAGAGATTTAATCAGACATTAAAAATAAATCTAAATAACAATCTGATAGACTTATCGGAAGTTTGAGTGAAAACATTAAAACATTTTATTTGTAGAGAGCTATTAGTCATTACTTTTCTCTCTCCTAAATAATTAGCGAATTCTGTGTATTATTATATAATACTCTAAACAAATAAAACAACGCCTTTTGGCACTACTTTTATATTGTGTGATAAAAGTATCCGTTTGTTGCAAACCATAGATTCTGTGGTTTAATAAATCAATTGCTACTATACTTCGCAACACTCGTTGTTTTGAATGTCTGTTCATTACAAATATATTAAGAAATATAATTTGTAAGACAAACAGAAAGGGGTTAATAAGGGATTGACTGATTCCGTAGCCTTTAATAAAGAAAACAGTGAACTGTCATACCATGTATTAGCCAAACATAAGCAGTTTGTAAATAATACAACAGATAATGTATTAATTTTGGTTTTATTGGATTTACATTATTTTATTACTAGCTTTTTAAATAATGATTATGTAATTAATAATGCTATTCAATTAACAAGATTAATATTTAGTATTCTAGTAAACAATCGCGGTGTTTTAATGAATAAAAATATGTTTATTATTAATATACTTTAAAAGAAATATTTTACAACTCGTTAATATGATATCATTTTGTAAATAAGAAAAAAGAAATATTTAATGAATTCTTAGTCGAAATTCTAAAAGAATTCCATATATTATATGAAAAAAGAAATCTTAAAGTTATAGCATATTATAGTTTAGTCTTAAGCCTTGCGGACACATAAGTAATGACACAATTTTTTCTCTTAAACTTTGTTCGCAGAGAAACAGCATTTCCTTAGAGTTAAGCGAAAAAATGTTTCCTAATATTTCTCAATATATAATATATTTTCTCAATATTACTATATTTTTGACTTAAATTTCCAAAGATTTGCGGCCAAACAGAAATACATCTCTAATGCTGGGATAGCATTGAAATACAATTTCCTTTTATTGATTTATTAGAAATATTATAGAAATCCTCTCTCTTTCTGTATCGCAAAAAGAAATTCCGTTTTTATCTTATATTTTCATAATTTTCAACTTTGGAGACGAGAGTAAAATATATAGAATTGGATTATTTTATATGGAAAGACATACAACTTTGTCCTCTTATATTAAATATATAAGAATTGATAGCCAAGTATAATTTGGTTTACTTTTTATGATAAAAGGCAATCATTTTTTTGTCATACTATACAAACATTTTGTTGTTTACAATAGACTTTTATGCAAATACTCTTCAATTTTCTTCAATAACTATGTTTTCAGACAAAATATTTTGTTTTTATAAATAAAAATACTATTTTTGGTCCACTTTAATGGCACATAAGGTTTTCAATTGAACATATTTTTATTGAATCAGTTACTTTTAAAACAATGAATTTATCATAATTATTTCTAACTGAAATTAATTTCATTTTGGGTTTCAAGATGTAGTCATTAGGTATACCACTGTTGACCATACCATATATGACCATGTTGGTATATATAGTATATTTAATTTAGTGGCAAAATATTGACTCAGAATGTGTCTTAAGTCTTGAGTCTTGAGTCAGTATTTCCTAAAACTGCTAACAATTGTGTCGAGTTTTTTCGGAAGGAATGAGAGCTTAGAAGAAAACTTATGCCTAAAGTCTTCGTGAGATTGAAGCCAAGAACTCTTAGTTTCAGATTTCAGACATTGTTTGTCAGTTCAGTATTTCACTAATCATTTGAGTGATTAAAGTAGTGTTGTTTGAGTGCAACTCATCCTCCAGTCTCTCTCTCCCTCTCTCTCTCTCTCTCTCTCTCTTTGTCACTCGCTTTCATGTATTTGGTCTAAAGTAACACAAAATACACCCATTTTTATCTCACTCTCAACATTGGGTTCATTAGTTGTCTTGTGTTTCAGTTTTTTATATGAAAGACAATTTCATCACTGATTGTCACTAAATTATGGATTGATTTTCTGTTATCGTTTCAAAATTGAAGTAAACTTTAAGTTTAATATAAATGAATTGAAAGTCTCTATAAGTTTTTTGCAATTTCTTGATTTTCTATTAAATAATTTATTTCCTAAGTGTAAGTGAAAAGCATATGAGAGATGATATAAATTGAAACAAATAATCCTGTAATACATAACAACTAAAAAACAATCCATAAATCTTCATAACCTTTATTAGAGTTTGGTTTTTGTTTTCTACTATTGTTTATATGATAATAAGAATTGACACAAATTTCTCGTCTGACAGACAATAGAAATAACGGCAGACTTTGGATGAAAAGCAGTAAAGAATCACAACTTTTGTAATAAATGGCACAGAATTGCAGACATAATAAGAAATAATAAGAAATAATAATACATAAGAAACAAATGCGAGAAACTATTGCTCTCTTTTGTCACTTATATATAATCAATAAATAATTTGCTGGAAATTATATACAATTTTTTACAGTTAGTATCACTTTATATGGTGTGAAAAAATGATAGTCCGATGTAATGATAATTGCAATGAAGCGCATCTCCCGACTACCGCCTCATTACCGCCTTTCCCAAAGACATACTATTTATGATAAATGATTGAAATCTCTTCAGTTTTTCTTATGATTTCTTTTTTGGCATAAAAATATTTATGAATTCCTTGTGATAGTCAATACATTTAGCAAACGGAAGATATTCTGTGAATAAAACTGTGGTTTGGAGGGCCGGTGTTGTATAGACACTAGAAATCTGTGCACAGAATGTGTGAGAGAGTGAGAGCACCGACACTCTGAATGAATGGTACAGTGAATGAGCGATCAGATTGGCATCCATTCAACTGAATCTCAATTACAATATAAAACGATATCCCATTTGATCTCAAAGACATGGATGATATGGAAAAAATGCTTTTGTTTGACACATCCATTGCATTCATCTCTTATGGCAATCGTTAAGAGTAGAGCCAAGAATCCCATCAACACTTCAAGGGATTACTGAAACGCCTTTCAATATTATGTCTGTATATAAAAACTAACGACAAATATAAATGCCTTCTTCTCACACAATCTCTCTTCAAACATATTTCACTTGTAATCCATTTGTATATTTAAATTATCATCGTTTGTAATAAAGTTTAATGTCATTAGAAATATAAACAATATTTGCTATTACTGCAATAAATGCAAACGTTTTTTGTATATAATAGACAATAATTTAGACATTAAATTGTTGAACAGATTATGGATTTTATTGTCTTTAAAAGAGCAGTGAATTCATTCTCCAAATAATAGTTTTGTTGTTTGAAAAGAAAGAAATTTTGAAAATCAATAGCTTTTCCGTCGATAGAAAATATTTTCTCAAATATAAGAAATCCCAGCGATTTATCTCATATTTTACGACAATATAATCGATATTTATTCTTCGCATCCAATTGCAAAACATTTCACAAATAAAAGCATTTCTTAATAATAGATTATAGACATAAATTGAGTTATTTATAAATTTAATAAAATTATATTATTTATTCGTTTTTTATTCAAACATAATATGATTTTGTTATCAAAAATTACTTTATAGATTAAATGCTGATTAAATTATTTGGATTACAAGTTATAGATTAAGTGAATAAATATTTTTTGGTTGACTTTTAAAAACAGATCCACTGATGAGTTTCGTCTCAAACCACAACAACTGTAGACGTAATACCAGTTATTATCGATTAAATTACTGTATATTTGATGTCAAAGTAAAAGCTCGTAATAACTGATGTTTTGTAACCCAAATATTGATTCAATTAGAAAAATATAAGACATAAAAAGAGATAACAAAATATAAAAAATAATAAGACATAAGATATAGTCTCTCATCAGTCGAGTCTCAATTCAGATATTATTACTTTCGATGGATTCTTGAAAAAAACATCTTTTCCTTTATATCCTTTAAAAATGTTATATAAATAAGAAAATATTTTCTGATATTATATTCCAATGGATCTGAAAGAAAATATATTTATCTTATTCTCGATATTCTCGAGAAAACCATTGAAAGTAGAGACGAAAATAACTTATATATCAGACATGAAAACATTTTTATATGAAGGAAGAGATTTTTATTTTTGTCAGTCAAGTGATAAAAATTTCATATTTTAGTAATCATAAGTTGTGAGGCATTTAAATGTCGCTTCAATGGAGACAAATTGACTTTTATATCATACAAATAAATTTCATTCAATTACCGATGCATTACTAATATGTAAATAATTGCCTAAAAAGTGCTCAAATGGTTTGATTTATATAATACTGACGACAAATACATTCTGTATTTGATTACAAGTTTGTTATAAATCGATTTGCACTTAAATAGCTGTTCAACAAATGAATGATATTTTTCAAATCAGTAATTTAATACAGAAATAATAAAAGTGGTGTGAAATTATATTTAATAAAGATTTAAAATCTAACTTAAAAATAATGCCATTAAATAAATGAATTGAGATTTTCACTGAAAATATGAAATAATGGTTTGCTATCAAAAACAGATGAGAACATATTTTTTGGCGATTTTTCAATTTTTTATAAGTTTTTCTTAAACCCAAATAAATGTTGAATAATTTTTCTTTAGTCATAACTTATAGCTTAATAAATATCTTAAACCCATTTATTTAAAAACCATAAATAAAGATATTTGTTGTAAATTTTATATTAAATCTAATCGACGTTTTTATTTTTGGGTCTTAACATTATTATATTGATTTTTAAAGATGTAGTTTTTAGATTATTTGTTCAGAAAAAAGTTATTTATTTTGTAATATCTTTTATAACTTTTGTAATGTTGTTAAATGATCAGCAAAAAAGGATAAAAATTTAGTTATTTGTCAAAACGATTTTTTGGCTCAAAAATTGTTATGATTACTATTGAGTTGAAAATAACTTGCTCCATTTTATTTTAGATTCACAAAATAATAATCATTTGAGACAATTATACAGTATATAAGATATTTTACTATAAAAATTAATGTTTAATAACTTTACATATAAAATACAGTGAAATCTATAATGTAACAAAATTTTAGTGTAAATACATTTGCAACACAACAGGAATTTATTTAAACATATTCTCATACAAGACTCGAAGAGATACACAATTTTTGTGTAAATATTATATCAATATATCTGAAGAGATGACGTGTAGTGGGGGATGGGATGAGTGGTGAGTGTGTGTAGTGTTGGAAGTGATGCTAATGTCGTGCTGTTTAGCTGATGTCCATTTCATCTCTCGGATTCAGATTCAGGCTTACGTTCAAAGGCATAGAGCATTAAATGCCAGTGCATTAGTTGCCGGAGCACTTAAAATCTTTACTTTGCATTTGTCTATCACTTCACTGCTATATATAGTATGTGACCACCAGTTCCCTTACATACGAGTCCTCTCTTTCAATACTTCTTTTTTGTGGAACGGAATGTATCGTCAGCTCCAAGAAGTGAATCGGATGTCAAGTCTATCATTTGTGTCCTAACATCTCATTCTATACTCTCTGGTGGTCTTGTTATGCATTCAATGCATTCAGAATTCGCTTTGAATTCATACATAAAACTAATCCTTTTTATCTCTCTCTCTCTCTCTCTCTCTCTCTCCCTCTCTCTCTGCCATTGATTTTCAAATGTTTAGTTCGTTTCGTTTTATTTTGAATTCCTAAAAAGGATTAGTTTTATGTATGAATTCAAAGCGAATTCTGAATGCATTGAATGCATAACAAGACCACCAGAGAGTGAATGAAAGCTAAACTTGTTTTCAGTTCTCAGACAAGTATTCTGTGAATTGCATTAAAAACACTCTCTTTTTGAATAATCTTTTCGCTCTTATATTCTGGTATTTGTTTTGAGCGCTGAATCGAAAACGAAATAATTATAATTGTTTTTGCAAAATCTTATTATAATCTTATGCAAAGCAAGTGCACTGAAAACAAATATAAATAAATTAGAAGTTTTGGTCAATATTTGAACGAATGATTCGTTTGAAATGAAAATAAAGAATAAAGTTTTCTTAAAATATGGGCACATTTTATGGCAAATATTTGATTATAGAAAAAAAAATTCTCAGCTCTAAATCTGATAATATATTAGTTTTAACCCTATATTTATTATTTGTATATTATATTGGAAAATTTTTATATAATCCAATGATATATTAACTTATTTTATATAAGTTATTTAATATAGTAAATTTTTGTATTTTAAAATTGTAACTTTATTAAACGATAACTTTCGTCAAAGTTTACTCCAAAAAGTAAATCATGTGTTAAGTAAGTAACACTGATTTGAACGAAAAAGTTATATTATTGAAGCCTTGAGAGTAAATAAAGTTTTTTGACATTAATTTTATATTGAGTTAAAAGTTGTACACCAAATTTTATTGTATGGAAAATGAAATACAGTGTGAAATCTTATAAAGAAAACTAGATTTTCAGAAATGCTTGGAGTCGTTGAAAACACTTTCGCAACACAACAAGAAATGGAAAATTATTGCCATTTGCCTAAAGCATACACCGATTCCTGTATAACAACTGCTATCCGTTTAACGCTATCAAGAATATAATCCTATTCTGTTATATCATATCAAATATTTTCATCAAAAATTTGTTCACTTTTGCGCTCTCTCTCTCTCTCACTCACTCACTCACTCACTCACTCACTTACACTCTGATCTTAAATGTCTATAATATTCAATTTTTAATAAAAGTTATCAAATAGAAAAAAGATTTACTGTACTTTAGAAAATAAATTCCAATGTAATACAGTAATTTATTTGGGCAAGTTTATACTTTGTAACTGTACTGAACAGATCTATACATTTACAATACAATACATGATAGCGTATTGTGTAATATAATTATTGTATAAGAGCAGTCGCTATTACATAATAGAAAGTGTTATTAATAAATTGATAAAATAAAAGCAATTTATTAATAATACGAGTGGATATATAGCTTAGAGTTTATTCTATAAATTGGTATATTGTGCTCATTTGATTTATTGCGAGTATTTTATTTTATTTATGGCGATAATTATAAGTAATGTATGAAATCAAAAATTGTTTCACTCATTTCCTGAATTAAATAACGAATTTATAATTTATTAAACAATAATTGCATTAAATTTTTGTTGAGAATAAATATCTAAAATTAAATTTATGATAAATAGAAAGTGCTGACACTTTTATTGAAATGTAATTTTACAATCAATTGTCATTTAAATCTCAAATAATTGAAATGTTTGTGATTTGGCTTTCTATCTGATGGTTAAATAATTTGCGTCAAAAATATTCGGAATATTCTATGCTTTCAATTGTATTAAATTTGAATTTTAAATCAAAATTTAATATAAAATCTAATAAAAATTGAAACCATTTTAGCATAGATTCTAATCGTGAATAAATTGCTGGCATTTCTCATTTAAGTCCACATTTAACGCCTCAAGAAATACAGAGTGAAATGAAATCTACATTTTAAACAATTTAACGACTCTTTCGTCTATTCATCCCTTCCTTTGTTGCCATCATTTGGCAAAAAAGTACCGAAAAAGTGAAAAACTTTATGTTAATTTCCATTCAAATTCAAATAATAGGGCCCTTTATTTTAACACTTCAATCGACACATATTTCGATGTTTTCTCAACAAAACATTCATTTAAATGACATTAGATTATACAAAACGACAACTTTTTGCAAAACTCAAATTTATATGCCTTAAAGCCTTTGTATGGTTTTACTTATTGTACTTGTCTTGCAAATGAGTCTATCATTTACACTAAAGTCTTGTATCAGGACATAAATATTTGTTATGTCTTTGAAATACATAGTGTTAGAGATTAGATTATTTCAGAAATAATACACAATAACTTTTAATTAAATTTCATTATAATTAAAATTTTTCAATATGCTATATAAATAATATTATTTTAGCCGCTTGAATCTGTAGGAAATAAATATTATTCATTTGTGAAAATTGTCACTATTTTTGTTAATTAAAACTCCTTCTATTTATGGCACAAAAACATTGAGTTTGTTATTTTATTAACAGTTAATTTAAATGCAAATTCAAAACAAATTGTTTTCTGTTTTTATTCCATACACTGAATTCACATCTAAGTCTGATCTATGGGTTTGGATGATAGTGGGTGAGTGACTAAGCGAGAGAGAGAGAGAGGGAGAGAGAGAGAGGCATAGTATCCCAGAACTTATTGCGAGCACTTGTATCTGTATGTCTAGTATTGGTATATCTGTGCATAAGTTATTGATTTTTTGACAGTTCCTAGTCTTTCCATTTATTTCCAGACCATTCATTTCGTTGCGATTCTGTGTAATATTCTGTGTGTCTATGAAAACAAACACAATAACCAAATCCAAACCCAAACCAAAGAGTTTGTGTTACTTTATACCAAAGTTAGTCTGTATTTATTTTTGCTAAAAAAGTCTATGATATGAGGCGTGAATTAAATTAGAAGAGTGGCTATTGAACCAAAAAATTGTAGTTCACTATTAATAGAGTGTCCGCTAC
>CAJPVJ010004052.1:0-10090 GCA_905397405.1 Oppiella nova | reverse complement strand
CTGAACGCCATCGCCGGCTCCTCCAACATTGAACTCCAGCGCCGACTACTGGAACAGTTGACCGCCAAAGTGGACGAACAGAAGCGACAGCTGGAGGTGCAGAAGGCCGAGGCGGAGGCCCAGTCATCGAGCGCCGGCACCTCCGGGTCGTCCTCATCCGGGCTACTCATACCGGGACTGGACGGACAGTTCGCCTCATCGCTCAAAGACATCACAATTCCCGACAATCTTCCGGACATTCTGTCGACCGTTAAGCACAAGACGTTAGAGATTGAGAGACAACAGGAGAGGCTTCGGGCGGTCGCCGCCTCCGGATTCAAGTTCGACGACCCGATCGTCAAGAACTTCGGCTCCAAAGCCGGTCTCAAAGGTAAGGAAACCACTGATTATGGCAATTGATGAACGGATTCAGTGATCACTCGTTTGTTACGATATTATAGCGAGTGTTCACTAATTGCGCGAAAAGTTTACACGAATTTTGTTTAATTCATTCATTCGTTGATTGCTTTCACAGACTCTATGGACGACTCGTCGGAAGCCATGGATTTGGACGAAGACGTGTCCCAAATGAAGACGACTATCCTCGAAGTGAACACACCGTTGAGTGGCAGCGGCGGGTCGGGCACTAGCAGTGGTAGTAATAGCAACAGCGGTGATACCGGTGCCGCCGCCGCGGCTACAGCTGTTGGCCCTAAACCACCGGCAATTGACCCGCGATTGCGGTCCAAAAAGCAAACACCACTGCCGTCGATAGCACAGGAAACGGGATCTGATAGTCACGTGGCGGCCATGACTTCCGCGGAACTCATGGAGAAAGCGAGGGAACAAATGGCAGCACTCGCGCAGATGGAGGGCCGGGAGGGCACGCCTAACGATACCACCGGCGCCGCAAACGCCAGTAATTCTAGTAATAATAGAAATAATTCACAAAAAATCAAAATCGAGTGGAAAAAGAAGAAGTGAAACGATGGCTGAATCGGACGACTATTTTATAAGAAATTACTAACTTTTGTGCGAAAAGTTTTTAATGATTATTATTTTCGTTGAATTTTTGTTTTGAGTTTTTTTGAACCAATTTTTAGAAATTTTTTGTTTGTTTTTGCGATTAATTAACGATTAATTGATTGGTTTTGTTGTTTGTAAAACACACGCGAATTAGTTATGAGACAAACCGTACATATAATACAAAGTTTAGATGAATTTCTATTTGATTTTTGTTTGAAAATACTTTTTTCAATCATTTTTAGCGTTCATTCGTTTCGTTCATTAATTAGTTTTTTGTATTTTAATTATTATTTAAAATAATAATTAGTTTCCTTTGATTTCGTTGCGAAAACCATTTGTAAAACAAGAGTTAAATTTACACTAAAATTATACGTCTAATGGACTCATCGACTCACACATTGATACTATAAATACATTTTTGTCATTATATAAAACACATAATCATTACATCGCTATTCACTCATGTAATTGTCATTTCATTTGAATTATATTTACAAATAAATATAAAAAGTTTTCAAATAATTATATCTCGAAAAACACTTATTAAATGTCAAATAAAATGATTATATCTTATAAGAGAAAAAGTTTTGTTTAATTTTCTAATCAATTGTTTTCTCAAATCGCATACAAAAACCTATGTATTAAATACAACGCAAACACATAACACATCATTGAATGCCATAAAAACACACAAAACTTTTGTTACATTTACGATAATCGGCGATAAATGTAATGTAAATTTTGAATTCACCGAAAAAAATGTTTCAAATTATGAATGAATAAAACAATAATATATTAAAATTGGACTCAATTTACGGCTTTACTCGCGAATGGATGGGTTGGTGTTGAATGAGATGTACCTTTCGGGCAAATCTTCGGACGCAATCCTTATGATTACATTTGAATGGCTTTTCGCCCGAATGGGAGAGTTTGTGTCGATTGAGATTAGATCCATCTCTGAAACTGTGGCCACAATTGGCATACAAACAGACATACGGTTTGTCTGCCGAATGAATGCGTTTGTGTCGACTGAGAGCTGACTTTTGACGAAAACTTTTGCCGCATTTCTCGACATCGCAAACGTATGGTTTGTCTCCCGAGTGGATGAGTTTGTGTTGAAATAGATTTGATTTGTGTGGAAATCTTTTACCGCATTCCCCGACATCACAAACATATGGTTTGTCACCCGAATGGATCAGTTAATGGTGAGTGAGATGTGACTTCTGTCGAAACCGTTCGCAATAAATTCAAACCAATTGTCAAATCAATGGAAATGTCGTTCAAATCATTACTCTTAACGACAACTGAAAATGTAAACTAAAAATAAAATCAACACTTTTTGAATGAATGGTAATACAGGTATAGTATTAACGACTGAATCACAATCAATAAAATATACTAATATTTCATTGATTTCATGAATCATGGCATAAATGATTAGATAATTTGTTTAATAATATTTATGAGAATTAACACATACTGTATTTAATCAACTGATTATAAATAAATAATTTTTATACAAATAAATTTTGCAAACATTAATAGTTTTAAAAATAAATTTTAATTCATGTTAAGCACTCGTAACACCAATGATTAGATATTATTTTGTAATATTTGTGGGAATAAACACATATTTAAGCAACAGGGTAAAATAAATCCTTATTTGTATATATTGTTGGTTTATATGCACTCAAAGACTAGATAAATATTTCAGAAATAATTTTTCCAAAACTGATCGCAGGTTTTCTCATAAGGATTACTCTTAAAGATGGTGTCATCCAATGGATCCATGTTTTTAATACTCATTTTTGTCTTATCCATCAAATGCGGCCATTTATCCAATGAATCCGGTTTTCTAACAAAAAATATAATTATAATTATTTAAATAGCTTTTAATGTCAACACAATCCTTACCCTGTTTTGGCGAAATCAGTCCACAATCTCATCGAATATTCCGTGAATTCTTTGTCAACTTTAGTATAATTCTTGTCGTGTTGAGTGAGTGGTAATCCAAAAACATAGGGTAGTTCAGCCCCATGGGTGACACCCAGTAACTGATCAATAGGAGTATCCGACGATTTATAGGTCCACTCATAGAAGAAGACATTATTTTCTTGAGCAGTGTTTTGGGCGAAGAGTTTTGCGAACAGATATGTCGGACAAGTGATGAGTACATCGCCGTAGAACGAGAAGAATTGGTGGCGAATGGCACTGGAATTGGTGTCATCGATGTCTCGCAGATAATAATCTGTAATATTCTTCACGTTTAGCGTATGAAATGTGGGCTCATTTTGTTGCACCAAATCATTAAAGTCTTGTTTTGTCACATTTTTTGTGATCAGTATCGGGAACACCCATATGGCCAGTCCTGAACCTTCCAGTTCTGTCGCACCGGCTATTAGTTCAATATCTGTCATAAAATAAACATTTTAGTACAATATTCTCTACACTAATAGTAGTAATAACTTTTAAAATATACAAACCTCTGTTAAACTCTTTCTTCTCGAAGGCTACCTGTGCTGAATAGGGCAGTATGTCTGTGCCTGTTATGGCGTTTATATGGTATGTGTTATTGGTCTGTATGTGATAGTCTTGGATGAGTGTGGCATCGATTCCTCGTAAGCATTGAATCCACTTATCGTCCGTACAATTGAAATGATTGGCCAATTGTTTTGCATCAGAAATGGCTTCAGTTTTGGTAATCATTGGTCTCTGTCTGGAGAACAGTTGGGCCGCACTCTCCATAATAGCCCTCCGGAACAGACCCTTAGATAGTGGAGACAATATATGCGCCGACACCGACCAACTACCGGCGCTCTCACCAAATATGGTCACAGTATTAGGGTCACCACCAAACTTATGAATATTTTGCTTCACCTGTCATTTTAATTGCAATAAAATACAAAACCATTAACTGTTTACTCCTTATGAGCATTTAGATTATAAAATGTATTTTACTTTTTAAGCAAAAAGTATAAGAAAATAATACTAATTAACTCCAAAATTCATTACCCATTGAAGTGCCAGTTGTTGGTCATAGAGACCCATATTTCCGGGCGAAGACTCATCGCCTGAATATAGGAAACCAAAGGCTCCTAATCTGTAGTTAATGGACACAAACACGATGTCATGTGTGGCCAACACTGAGCCGTTATAATTAGGAAATTGAAATATGGATCCAATGACAAAAGCACCACCGTATATCCATACCATCACCGGTTTCAATGGCTTATCTACCACTTCAATATCACTTACCGGTGGCGACCATATGTTTAATACCAGACAATCCTCACTATTATTGCCATTATATTGATATAAGGGATTCAACGGTTGCATACAAGAGTTCTTGGGAACAGTTGCGTCGATAATGTCCTAAAAATATAATCGTTTGAAATATATTTACATTGAAATTGTATTTAATTTATACTTTGATTGGCTTTTCAATGGCTTTTGGTTTAGTAAACCTGAGGTCACCGACGGGTGGCTCAGCGAAAGGTATTCCCAAGAATTCATTGATTGTCTGATTCAGCACTTGTATGGTCTGTCCCCTCACTATACCAGAGCTCGTATTCACGTCGACATAACTATTGATTTCTAAATGTGTAGTACTTTCAGCAAAACCATAGTTAATATTAAGAATTATATTCAAACACAAAGCGATTATACAAATATTTAACATTTTGTACTATGCTGTTTAGTGTTTAATTGCTAAATTTGTAATATACTGTATAAGGACTTAAACACAATAAATATAAACTAATTTTTAATTGAGTTTATGAATCATAACATAAATGATTAGATAATTAATTGAATAATATTTATGGGAATTAACACATACTGTATTTAATCAACTGATTACAAATGAATACAATAATTATTATCTACCGGTGCCATACATATTGCAAACATTAAAAGTTTAATGTTTTAGAAATAATTTTTCCAAAACTGATCGCAAGTTTTCTCAAACGGATTACTCTTCAGGAGGTCTTCATTGAAGGGATCCATGTCTTTGATATTGATTTTTGTGTTATCTATAAAATGCGGCCATTTTTCCAATGAATCGGGTTTTCTAACCAAATAAATTCATAATTAATAATAAACTACAAATTAGTTTAGCTTAAAAATATCGGTCCAAATAATTATCATAAAATACCTGTAGATTAGGGATACAACTCTTACCCTGTTTTTGCGAAATCAGTCCACAATCTCATAGAATATTCTGTAAATTCTTTGTCAACTTTAGTATAATTCACGTTATGCTGAGTCAGTGGCAGACCAAATACATAGCGTAGGTCAGCCCCGTGGGTGACACCCATTATCTTGTCTATAGCCATATCGGATGATCCATAGGTCCACTCATAGAAGAATACATTATTTTCTTTATCAGTGTTTTGGGCGAAGAGTTTTGCGAACAGATATGTCGGACAAGTGATGAGTACATCGCCGTAGAACGAGAAGAATTGGTGGCGAATGGCACTCGAATTGGTGTCATCGATGTCTCGCAGATAATAATCTGTGATATTCTTCACGTTTAGCGTATGAAATGTGGGCTCATTTTGTTGCACCAAATCATTGAAGTCTTGTTTCGTCACATTATCTGTTTGTAATATCGGGTACTGAAAGTAGGCCAGTGCTGACCCCTCCAGTTCTGTCACTCCGGCTATTAGTTCAATATCTGTCATGAAATAATGAATTAATAAATAAGAATATTCTCGATACTAATCCTGTATTATTGCAATAACTTTTAAGATATGCAAACCTTTATTAAACTCTTTCTTCTCAAAGGCTACCTGTGCTGCATAGGGAAGGATATCAGTGCCTATTATGGTGTTTATATAATATGTGTTATTGGTCTGTATGTGATAGTCTTGGATAAGTGTGGCATCTATTCCTCGTAAGCATTGAACCCACTTATCGTTTGTACAATTGAAATGATTGGCCAATTGTTTTGCATAAGAAATGGCTTCAGTTTTAGTAACAATAGGTCTCTGTCTGGAGGATAGTTGAGCCGCACTCTCCATAATAGCCCTCCGGAACAGACCCTTAGATAGTGGAGACAATATATGCGCCGACACCGACCAACTACCGGCGCTCTCACCAAATATGGTCACCATATTAGGGTCACCACCAAACTTATAAATATTTTGCTTCACCTGTCATTTTAATTGCAATAAAAT
The DNA here is from genome assembly GCA_905397405.1 of Oppiella nova. NCBI lineage: Eukaryota > Metazoa > Arthropoda > Arachnida > Sarcoptiformes > Oppiidae > Oppiella > Oppiella nova. The sequence continues at coordinate 3,908 of CAJPVJ010004052.1, read as the reverse complement.
GCAAAACCATTAACTGTTTACTCCTTATGAGCATTTAGATTATAAAATGTATTTTGCTTTTTATGCAAAAAAGTATAAGAAAATAATATTAATTAAGTTCAAAATTCATTACCCATTGAAGTGCCAGTTGTTGGTCATAGAGACCCATATTTCCGGGCGAAGACTCATCGCCCGAATACATGAAACCAAAGGCTCCTAATCTGTAGTTAATGGACACAAACACGATGTCATGTGTGGCCAACACTGAGCCGTTATAATTAGGAAATTGAAATATGGATCCAACGACAAACCCACCACCGTAAAACCATACCATCACCGGTTTCAATGGCTTGTCCACCATTTCTATATCACTTATCGGTGGCGCCCATATGTTCAATACCAGACAATCCTCACTAAAATTCCCTTTAAAAAAGGGAGATATTTGTTGCATACATGAATACTTCGGTACCGTTGCGTCGATAATATCCTAATTATACTTTGATTGGCTTTTCAATGGCTTTTGGTTTAGCAAACCTGAGGTCACCGACGGGTGGCTCAGCGAACGGTATTCCCAAGAATTCATTGATTGTCTGATTCAGCACTTGTATGGTCTGTCCCCTCACTATACCAGAGCTCGTATTCACGTCAACATAACTTTTGATTTCTAAATGTGTAGTACTTTCAGCAAAATCACAGTTAATATTAAGAATTGTGTCTAAAACCAAAGAAATTAAACAAATATTAAACAACATTTTTACTATGCTATTTAGTATTAAATGTTGAATGTGTAGTACATTAAGGACTAATAATAAATAAATTTATATGAAAATATTTCATTGATTTCATGAATCATCGCATAAATGATTAGATAATTTGTTATTTATGGGAATAACAACATTCAATATTTGAACAACTGATTATAAATACATAAATAAATTACTTATTTTCTACCGATACATTTTGCAAACATTAATAGTCATAAAATATATTTAGAAATAATTTTTCCAAAACTGATCGCAAGTTTTCTCAAACGGGTTACTCTTCTGGAGGTCTTCATTCAAGGGATTCATGTTTTTAATACTGATTTTTGTCTTATCGATAAAATGTGGCCATTTTCCCAATGAATCAGGTTTTCTAACCAAATATATATAATTATTAGTAACATGGGAATTAGTAATATAATTTGTTATATTTTAACATTGATTCACTAAAACTATTTTTATATTTATAATAACAATATCGTATATTAACAAAAAAATTTATAATTTATTAATTATAAACACAATTCTTACCCATATTTCGCAAAATTAGTCCACAATCTCATAGAATATTCTGGAAAATTCTTTGTCCATTTTGGTGTAGTCCATGTCATACTGTATAAGGGGTAGACCGAAAACATAGCGTAGGTCTGCCCCATGAGTGACACTATTATCAACAGATATCCGATAAGTTCCATAATTCCACTCATAGAAGAATACATTGTTTTCTTTAGCCGTGTTTTGGGCGAAGAGTTTTGCGAACAGATATGTCGGACAAGTGATGAGTACATTGCCGTAGAACGAGAAGAATGAGTGGCGAATGGCACTGGAATTGGTGTCATCGATGTCTCGAAGATAATATTCTGTCATATTCTTCACGTTTAGCGCATGAAATATGGGCTCATTTTGTTGCACCAAATCTTCGAAGTCTTGTTTTGTCACATTTATTACCCTGAGTATTGGGAAATCCACATAAGCTAGGAGTGAACCTTCCAGTGTTGCCACTCCAGCTATTAGCTCAATATCTGCCATAAAATGGGTACAAAATCATATTAACCAGAATATACCTTGCTTAGTAGTTATTAAAACTTACGAACCTTTATTAAATTCTTGCTGTTTAAATGCTACCTGTGCTGAGTATGGTAGAATATCAGTGCCCATTATCATATTCGTATGGTATGTGCTATTATTTTCAATCTGATAGTCTTGGATGAGTGTGGCATCGATTCCTCGTAAGCATTGAACCCACTTATCGTCCGTACAATTGAAATATTCAGCCAATTGTTTTGCATAAGAAATGGCTTCACATTTGGTAATCAATGGTCGCCTTCTGGAGAATAAATGGGCCCCACTTTCCATAATACCCCTCCGGAATAGGCCTTTTGAAAGTGGTGACAATATGTGGGCCGACACCGACCAACTACCGGCGCTCTCACCAAATATTGTAACCATATTAGGATCGCCACCAAACTTATGAATGTTTTGCTTAATTTATGGTTTCATTTGTAAAAACTTATTTAGCTTTTAATGTAAAATATTTTTCAAAAATAACTATTATAACTACAATTTATTACCCATTGAAGTGCCAGTTGTTGGTCATAGAGACCCATATTTCCGGGCGCAGACTCATCGCCCGAATATAGGAAACCAAAGGCGCCCACTCTATAATTGGTCGACACATACACGATGTCATGTGTGGCCAACACTGAGCCGTTATAATCGGGTAATATAAATATGGATCCGATCATAAAAGCCCCACCATGCAGCCATACCATCACCGGTTTCAATTGCTTATCAACATTTATCCCTTCGGTATCCCTTACCGGTGGCGCCCATATATTCAATACCAGACAATCCTCATCTATATTGAGATCACTTGTATAGAAAGGTATCAGTGTTTGCATACACGAGTTCTTGGGCACCGTTGCGTTGATTATACCCTAAAAGGTGTTATTATTTTCAAATATAATTGTATTTTAATGTATACTTTGAGTGGCTTTCCGATGGGTTTTGGTTTAGCAAACCTGAGGTCACCGACGGGTGGCTCAGCGAAAGGTATTCCCAAAAATTCATTGATTGTATGATTCAGCACTTGTATGGTCTGTCCCCTCACTATACCGGAGCTCGTATTCACGTCAACATAACTATTATTTTCTAAATGATTAGTACTTTCAACAAAACTATAGTTAATAGTATATACGATATAACATAAAGAAATTAAGCAACATTTTGAAATCATTATTTTATTAATTCCTAGTTTAGATTGTAAATGATAACTATTGCATACATTAGTGATAGTTTATGCATATTATGTACCAGATATACTAACGTTAATAATAATTTTTATTTTTCATCAATTTTATGTACCTAGACAAAAAAATGATTAAGTTAATTGATATAATTTTTATCTGAATAAACTTATATTTAAACAACTGATTGCTTTAATTAATATACTCTTTATTTAGAATATTTATTTTTAATAAAAACAACAAAAATATGCTAAACTTATCAGTTTATATTGAGTCGATAAAGTCAATTTAACTTAAATAAATTGAATACTGTATAAACTCTCATACCATTACATTATACTGTATAAGCTATTGATACATTTTAAAAATATTTAACATATTTAGGCAATAAAAATTACTTAATATAATTGCTAGTTTAATTCATTAATTAATAAATTCTTGTCTCATTCCCACCGAAATCCATGTTAAAAACATTTTCACTAAAAATACTATAATATCATAATGATTGAAAATATTAAAAAATCTATTTATCGATCCGGTTACATTAAAGTCTAGACAGATTTAATATAAAAAACATTACAAAACGTGAACAAAATAAACTGAATTCCTTATAAAAAGCATTATTCCGGATATGAATTCCGGAATTCCTATGAATCCGATTCTCTGACAGCAATATATTGATGACATTAATGGGACGTAATGTGTGTACGAATGCCCACCAATTGACAGCATTTGTGAGGCAAACAAAAACACAAAACTTTTTTCAAACACAAAGTGAATGTCAATTGAATCTCGCATTCAATTCACGCCTTAATTACAATCAGTTTAACCATTAGTTGCCGTAAAATGCAATTCAAATACATTTTATAACTCGTATACAAGACCTCGACGTTTGTCCCGATTATCACCGAAACAGGTCGAG
>CAJPVJ010004050.1:0-10091 GCA_905397405.1 Oppiella nova | reverse complement strand
CCTCAATCTTGAGCGGCGCGTTCCCGGCGGCGAACGAGATGCCGAACTCCTTCATATAGGGCTTCGAGTCGAGGATCGTACTCTTCGCCGACTCGCGAATGAATGCCAACCGATTCGCCGGCGTCTGGGAAGCCGACGAGCGAATCATTTCCACCATCTGCTCGTTCGTCAGGTTCTTCGACACATGTTGGTCGGGCACGAGTTCGCACACATCGAGCGGCAGGTAATTGGGATTCTTCGAGTTGCCGACCATAATGCACGGCAAGTGTCCGAAGTGTAGGGGACACCTGTCCGGGTAGTGCTTCTCGAAGAACTCGATCACCGAAATCTTTCCCAAATCAATCTCTTTGCCTGTCATTCAATGCAAATATACATTTCAATTGAATCCAAACATTTGGCGGACAGACATACCTCTGGGATCAGTCTTCTTGTAGTCGAAGGTGACTCGAGTGGCCGGCTCTTTGGACATTCCGATCACTTTATACTTGCGTTTGTATGTCAAGTGAGTCACTTGAATGACGATTCCCTTCAACTCCTTCTCAATGCGCTTTCGGTCCGAATCGCGGAATTCCTTGAGAGCCATGAAATCGGCTCTGTTTTGAATGCCCATAATCTTGGAGATGAAGCGCACGAGAGGTCCCGAGTCGTACAGAGCGGTGGCCGTGCGGTCGATCACTAGACTCACACCACTTCACAGACAATACAGGCATTGGGTTAGGCATTGAATACCAGTCCCCTCTCACACAGCCTATACTCACTTGGATTCGGGTCGCACTGACTGGAAGTATCCGTACGCCAACTGACGGCCGCCGCCGATGTCTTTGCGCATACCCTTGGCCTCCGAGGCGGGCGCGTACAGCGAGTTCCCCACCGGGATCTTCGTGATGGACGGCGCGTGTCTTAAGATGATGTTCAGCACTTGGAGGGCGTCCGACGGTATGGTAAACGTCTGCTTCTCGAAGTACTTCTTCAGGCCATTCATGTCAATGACGGACGCGTTCTTGATGTTCAGCGCATACATCGTCTCGTGTCCGTCTTCGTTGACCTCCACTTTGATTCGCGCCACCACTCGGTCGGTGTCCACGGGAAGGGAGGGCCCGCCCTTCACGGCGAAGCGCTCCAAATCCAACTCCTTTCTCGTGTACATATTCTTCTGGCCGTCAAACACAGGAAGCACGCCATCGAACAGCTCTCCCGGACCTGAGTATCGTTTGATGGCCTCCTCCACGACTATGCGATACACCTTTGAATTCAATTTCTTCGCCCGCCGTTTGTCGCTCTTGTCGGCCGTGTCGTCGCTGAACGTCATTTGCGACAACTCCTGGTTGAGGCGCATGGGCTCCATATCCACGTCGTAGTGGTAGACCATGAGGTCGGACGTGAACTTCATGGGGAAGTGGTTGGCGACCACTTCCATAACGCGTCCCTCTGTGCCGGCGTTCGGGCGGATGGCGAACAGCGAGACCGACGACGAGGTCTCCGACGACTTCGTCGATGACGACGTCTTCGAGCGTCCGATTGACGACGACATCACTGGTTGTCTTCAGATGTGTTGACCACAAGACTTACCAAAAGATAACTGTAATGGGTTTGCAGTGTCTGTGCGCTCACTGACTGTCACTTCAATGCAATGAATGTATGATTCAGTACTTTGTCTTCAACTCAACTCTCGTTAGAAATGCGATTAAAAAGTGTTGAAATCGTGCGAATCGTATGACTGGACGAGTGCTCCCATTGGCTGACAGTGAGTGACAGACACCCTCTCCTCCCCCTTCTCTCTCACTTCAATACAGCTTTCAATGCGTTTTGCAGTGAACTATAGGTCTCTGTGGCCGCCATTGAGCGCCAAATCTCTGCAATCGTTTGGCAATGCATTCGCAGATCACGTGTCAAATGGGTCTCAAATGGGTCTCAAATGGGTCTCAAATGGGTCTCAATCTTCAATTGAAAGTCAATTTGACTCTCAAATGAGTTTTAATTGATTTTAATTGTTATAATATTGTATTTGATCCTGTTTACTATTTATGTATTCATTACTTGCATACTATTTGCTACCAAATGCTGAATACATTTAATTATCTTTGATTGAATGGCTTTTTAATCCAAAATGTTTGCATACCTACTGTCATAAGACTCGAGTCTTATGTCACCACTAATTGTATGCCTTATACTGTAATACTGAATGCAATGTCAATGAGATTAGTGATGCACACAAGCATTGACTAAACCATTGAATGGTAACATTGGGATCAGTTTAGAGGTGACCAAGCAAATTGCATACAATTATAGACACAAATTATATACATTTATTGATTTATAATCGATATAATGGTGAAGACATTGCATACAAATGAGACAATCATTGAGTTATTTGTGAACCATATGAAAGATATCAGTGATAATGGTTTGGGACTTATTATGGATGATAGGGATGTGGTTATTGCCATCAGATAGGGTGACATTCATTGGCACTGAATTTCGGTGTCTTTCCATTAGCTGCAGGCCATCACCCCTTTCCATGTCTGGTGTGTCCACCTCTTCCTCGTCTCCATCACTGAAATCGGAGTCAATTTCATCCATAGACTCGACGATCAAGTTCTTGGAGTCGCTGTAATCGATGAAATCCTGGACAGTAAGGGGTGGGGGTCTGGCGGGCGAGACGGGCGGCGGGATATGGCTCTTGAAACGAGTCCTTTCGTTGAGGATGGAGTTGTTCTTCTCATTCATGGGATTATTCCAACGATAATAACTCTGTGGACCGCCTCTGGAGCCATAGGTCATCGTCTCCTGACTTCTTTGTCTCATAAACTTTTGTAATTCAGTGTTCAGTGAAGTCATGATAAGACCCTTCGGCTCACTCTTTGGCTCTTCGTATGAGTGATCCATAGGTTTTGTGGCAATTGTTTGGTTTGCGTCCACTTTCTTCAGATTAGTTCCCTTTCGGATGTCTTTCAAGAGGTTTTGTCGCGAATCTGGCGACGAAACGTCTTTCATATCTGAGATGACTTTATCGGAGCTGAAATTGATGAGCAGAGGGGGAGGGGGTGGCGGCGGGGGAGGGGGTGGTGCACCCGATGACTGTGTCATGTATGATGGCCTCTTCGGCGGGTTATCTTTCAGTCGATTGAGTGGAGTTTGGCCTAAAAAACGGGACAATTGTTTGAGTAAATCATTGAAAGCAACGATCGTTTCATTGGTTTTCTATGCCTTTAAATATTTGGTCGTAATTATGGCTTATAGTAGTGCTATGGCTAAGGGTCGGGCCATTAAGGGACGGGCCGTTTATGGTATTAACGATCGGTTTGGAGTCCAATGGGTAACTGTGTTGACTCGATATCGGATCGACTTTCTGAATAATTCAGAAATTAAAGCCATATTTAGACGACTAGTCTAATGGTATGAATAGGAAAGGCAATCGATGTCTGGACTCACTTTGTTTTTGCCACCGCAGCAACAGCAACAGCACAGGGATGTGATCAACAGTACCCCTCCCAGTATGATGAGACCAAAGGCGACCACCTCTTCGTATTTAATGGGATAAACGAATACATATTTAATGGTGTCTTTCGAGTTGTCGTCCACTTCTGCCAATTCTTCGAACCAAACCAACGGAATGATCGCTTCTTTCAAAGTTTTGCCCACATTTCTGGTCATAAGTTTTGGTTCAGTGATATAGTCATCAAAATCTATTGGTATATCAATACTGACTGATTGAGTGGACATTTCTTCGTGTGAACATTCAGCTGATAGCGACGCGCTCTATAGGTCACCAAACCTGAGATCTTTGAGAAGTTGAACAATGGGTTAATTAATGGCACATAAAGTACTTATTTGTCATCAATTACTGGTTCCACTTCAATGAATGTATGGTGTAGTCGTTCTTCAGGTGAAAGTCCGTCAATACTTTTGGTGATCACTTCGGAGGTGCGTCTGAAGTGTGGATTTGATAGTATGAGTGGTGCGCCGGTACACGAAGACAGGTCTAAAATGCCGATGAAATTACACTTTTCCGGTGTTTTCGGCGAAAGACAATAACAGGTGTTATCCTTATTATGTTTGGGACTATAGAAGGCATTGTCAACCGGACTGAACCGATAGATAGGAATGCCATCGATATCTTCTTGACTCTCATAACTCATTTCAATTGATCTGAAAAGTTATCAAAAATCAATACCAATTGAGTGCTGCTATTGATTCTCAACGATATGCCGCACAATACCTGCAAATATCAGTTGAATATTCAAATAGTCTGTCGTCTCTCTGAATTAATGGCGAGAATTGGAAACCATTCGTACCATTCACTAGATTACATGAACGACCCGTCCATACGGACAGACTCCTACAGTCACATGAAAATAAGTTTGCAAATAATTTTTAAAACAATTTTTGAATCAATTTTTGAATCAATTTTTGAAATATGGATTAAACTCACGATTTGTCGTTCCACTTGAGAATTCGTGAGTAGAGACCCGTCTTATGTCCCGTCAATACCTCGAACTTATTCTCAGTATTATTGGCAAAGAGAGCAAACTTTTGCGGCAACAGCTTAGGTGTGGTGACACCACTTCGCGATAGGGTCGGGAAGTATTGGGAAATTTGTCGTATTTGCGAGTCATTAGTGCCGCCGAAGAGTATCTCTCGGATTGATTTGGACACAAAGACATTGGATCTGAACGTATCGTATATTGAGTTAAGCACTGAGTTATTATTTCGCGAACTAATCGTATTGGATGTCTGAGACAATTGCGTCAACATTGGGTTCAATACCTATAATTGATTTTTATTATAAACATTTTACTATTACTTATTTGAATGCGAAGTCTTATAATTTACCATAAATTGCAGATTAATGACAGTTAGGTTTTCTTCAATGCTTCCAATGGACATGATTTCATTGAATGTATAAACCTTTCTCTCAGTATAAGACACTATAGTCTTATCCATTGAGAACTGAATGTTTTCTTTAAGCTTTTGGACTCTAATTAATAAAATAATTTCTATAATAAAATACAATAATAGCAGACATTCCTTACCTGAAGACAAAAGGTCCCACTTCTTTGACTTTGGGTTTCATACCATTTAGGATCTCAACGGGATTTTCCACTTCAAAGACATAGAATTTAGTGGTTTCGGTGGTCTTCTTGTTAAGCCATTCATCATAAAGAGAGCTGTCTTTACTGATAATCATTTCCGATTTAATCCTATTATCCATAATCTCATCAAAATCCATGTGAACATAAAGACTGATCCCGATTATGGCAATACTAATCACCAGTAAAATCAGTGCAAAACAACAGCTCAATACTCGACACATAACTGATTTTATCAATGAAAGTCAAATTAAGTCGAGTATTCAAACAAAAACTTATAGTTAAGAATCTGAGGTTTAAAATAAATAACTTAAATTTAAACTAGTGCACTCTAATATATTCATGAATTTCAGTGATCTTATATTAGAAAGAAATGCACTTTTTGTGTATCATTTGGAGCATTACTTTCGCTTTATTTATATTATCGTCAAATAACTTGTTGAGTGAACTAAGAGTTAATAACATTTTATTGAGATATTATATAATATTATACAGTATATGTCGTAAAATGCTTTTATTAGGTCACTTGTAGGTTGAAAATTCACTTATATCTCAGGAATTTTAGTATTAAAAGTAATTGTTTGATAAATATTTGTTTATGAAATTAAAAAGTCAGTTAATGTCATGCAAAGGTGAGTCACAAGTATAAATATAAACTATAAATTTACCAACTTGTATTTTACTTTAACTAATATTGCATGAAATGTCAACAGATGCTAACATAAATTAATAAAATGTTTAAATATTTAAATTTGTTCTAACATTAAGAAAAGTTTATAAAATCCTTATGTAAATAATATCTAAATCAATATGCTATTTATATTACAACTTTTATAAATTGTAGTAAACAATCGATACATAAATCTTTACGATATTTTGTGTGACTATTAAATTGTGAGACTTTGATTGCGTAACACTTGTTATAAATAAGATTAATATTTTCATTCTTACATTGAAAACAACTATCAATAGATAAAATAATTTTATTCAATTATAGGAATTTCCCATCAATTCATGCAAACTTTCATTGACATCAAACACTACTAATAAGTATTATTGAGACAATTGTCGGGAAGTTCTCTTATACAGTAATAATAATAAAAAGCTTTTAGAGTTTTAAGAAATCATTAAATGGTTACATCGGTTTAGTTGCAAAAAATCAAAAAACACAAAAATAAATCAATTAATATCACAAAAAAAACATTTTAAAATGTTATAATCACACAAAAGTTAAGTAAAAAGTGTTATGAATCACAAATGTTACCTAAAAAGGCAATCAAATAGCTGTCAAAAGAATAACAAATCTATTTAAAGACATTAAATGCAATTAAAGGTTAATTAAATTGAGATAAAAATTAAGATTAATATCTTGAATAAGACATCGAATGCAATCAAAATGTAAGTAAAAAATCATTAACTGTTAGTTTAAAAAAACAAATCAATTAAAAAACACACAAAAAAGAAATTCTTATAAGAATTGAAGTCTAAAACAAAATGAAAGCAAAGTGTCGACTGTTTAGCAGAAGTACATCTGACTCTTGAAGGCGGCGTTGATCTTCATCTTATCCATGAGCACCTCATCGCCGCCCACTCCGTGACGCCGTGGAGCGGCCACACCAACCGACGACCCGCCGTAAGAGCCCGACTCCGAGTCCTCCCTCTGCTTGAAGCCAATGATGTGCCGCTGAGTGCGATATGCGGCCAAATGTGCGTAAGCGATGGGCGCCGGGTATGAGATGCTTCGGGTGCAGCGCGCGTACACGTGAGTCAAGGCGAATGTCAACTGTTGCAACTGATCCGGAGTGAACTTATTGTCGTCCCATAGGATGAAGTAATGCGTCGGACGACTGGTGCCCTGAATGCCTTCGTGCGAGCACAGGAAGTAGTCGAAGTGCGTCTTCGACACCACATCCGTGTCCACCACCAGACCCGGCGGCACGTTCTTCGCGCGACCCACGCCTTCGGCCGGATTCGACGGAAAGAATCTAACGATTCAATCAAAACATGCATTAAATGAGACAAAAACACACTAAAAAGCAATCCATACCTCGTGTGGTGACGCTTCTGGACCACAATGTATGTCAACTGAGGTTCATAGCCCTCGCGTTCGGCGGCAAACGTTTTGCTCAACGCTTTGATCTCCTGCTGAAGCGCGGCGTTGAACTGGCCTTCGCTGACGCCATCCCTATAGACGATGATCTGCTCCGGGAGTTCGCCATTGTTTCTGTTCGAGTACTCGCGCAACAGGTCTAACATCATCTCCTGGAGCTCTTGCGAGATCTCCTGCACTCGACGCTGGAGACGAGTCGTCGCGAAGTACTTGACATACGAGTGATCAAAGGACGCGACACAGGCCGACACCGACCGCGACATACGATCGCCGACTCCTGGGTGGGAGCAGTCGACGCCCACAAGCATTGTTCGCTTCTTGAGGACCGGGATGTTAGTCAAGACGGCGTTAACGCCTCCCAATTTGGTGTTCACTTTGAGCATCACGTTCTGCATGAGCGGTGGCCTACGAGACAATCAAGGAAGTGTTTAAATGGCATTCAGATAATGGCAATCAATGGTGGCATACCTCAAGTTGTTCAGATTGGCCTCTTTGATGCATTGCGTGACTATACCGAAGTCCACGTCTCCCACCTTTTTGATGGATTCGTACAAATACTGGTACTTCGGGGTAATGATGAAGACCATCATCTGAAGCCGTCCACCGGTCACCTCCAGTGCCTTCTTGAAGATATTGGTGATCGTGTTCTGATCGTAGCTCCTGACGGACACGCGTTTGGTGGCCGCCATCACCCGCATCCCCAACTTAGTGCCCGACTCTTTGATGGCGCGCTCCAACGCCTCCATCTTGGGCTCCAGATTGGGGGTCAAAGATATAATAATCCAGTGCTCCAGGTGTCGGGGTTCGTAGAACTGTTGATTCCGCACATCCCACTTGCCATCGAAGGGGTTCAGTGGGCGGCCGTTGCCGTACATGAGCTGCGGGGGCACCAGCACTCGGCCCTCAATCTTGAGCGGCGCGTTCCCGGCGGCGAACGAGATGCCGAACTCCTTCATATAGGGCTTCGAGTCGAGGATCGTACTCTTCGCCGACTCGCGAATGAATGCCAACCGATTCGCCGGCGTCTGCGAGGCCGACGAGCGGATCATTTCCACCATCTGTTCGTTCGTCAGGTTCTTCGACACGTGTTGGTCGGGCACGAGTTCGCACACATCGAGCGGCAGGTAATTGGGATTCTTCGAGTTGCCGACCATAATGCACGGCAAGTGTCCGAAATGGAGGGGACACCTGTCCGGGTAGTGCTTCTCGAAGAACTCCATCACCGAAATCTTTCCCAAATCAATCTCTTTGCCTGTCATTCAATGCAAATATACATTTCAATTGAATCCAAACACTTAGCGCCAACACGCGGACAGACATACCTCTGGGATCAGTCTTCTTGTAGTCGAAGGTGACTCGAGTGGCCGGCTCTTTGGACATTCCGATCACTTTATACTTGCGTTTGTATGTCAAGTGAGTCACTTGAATGACGATTCCCTTCAACTCCTTCTCAATGCGCTTTCGGTCCGAATCGCGGAATTCCTTGAGATTCATGAAATCGGCTCTGTTTTGAATGCCCATAATCTTCGAGATGAAGCGCACGAGTGGTCCCGAGTCGTACAGAGCGGTGGCCGTGCGGTCAATCACTAGACTCACACCACTTCACAGACCATACAGGCATTGGGTTAGACATTGAATACCAGTCCCCTCTCGCAGCCTATACTCACTTGGACTCGGGTCGCACGGACTGGAAGTATCCGTACGCCAACTGACGGCCGCCGCCTATGTCTTTGCGCATACCCTTGGCCTCCGAGGCGGGCGCGTACAGCGAGTTCCCCACCGGGATCTTCGTGATGGACGGCGCGTGTCTTAAGATGATGTTCAGCACTTGCAGGGCGTCCGACGGTATGGTAAACGTCTGCTTCTCGAAGTACTTCTTCAGGCCATTCATGTCAATGACGGACGCGTTCTTGATATTCAGCGCATACATCGTTTCGTGTCCGTCTTCGTTGACCTCCACTTTGATTCGCGCCACCACTCGGTCGGTGTCCGCGGGAAGGGAGGGCCCGCCCTTCACGGCGAAGCGCTCCAAATCCAACTCCTTTCTCGTGTACATATTCTTCTGGCCGTCAAACACGGGAAGCACGCCATCGAACAGCTCTCCCGGACCTGAGTATCGTTTGATGGCCTCCTCCACGACTATGCGATACACCTTTGAGTTCAGTTTCTTCGCGCGCCGTTTGTCACTCTTGTCGGCCGTGTCGTCGCTAAACGTCATTTGCGACAACTCCTGGTTGAGGCGCATGGGCTCCATATCCACGTCGTAGTGGTAGACCATAAGGTCGGACGTGAACTTCATGGGGAAGTGGTTGGCGACCACTTCCATAACGCGTCCCTCTGTGCCGGCGTTCGGGCGGATGGCGAACAGCGAGACCGACGACGAGGTCTCCGACGACTTCGTCGACGACGACGTCTTCGAGCGTCCGATTGATGACGACATCACTTGTTATCTTCAGATGCGTTCACCACAAGACTTACCAAAAGATAACAGTAATGGGTTTGCAGTGTCTGTGCGCTCACTGACTGTCAATGCAATGAAAGTGTCGTTCAGTCCTTTATCTTCAACTCAATTCAAGTCTCGTTTGAAATGCTATTAAAAAGTGTTGAAATCGTGTGAATCGTATGACTGGACGAGTGCTCCCATTGGTTGACAGTGAGTGGCAGACACCCTCTCCTCCCCCTTCTCTCTCACTTGAATACAGCTTTGAATGGGTTTTGCAGTGAACTATAGGCCTGTGGCGGTCATTGAGTGCCAAATCTCTGCAATCGTTTGGCAATGCATTCGCAGATCACGTGTCAAATGGGTCTCAAATGGGTCTCAAATGGGTCTCAAATGGGTCTCAAATGGGTCTCAAATGGGTCTCAAATGGGTCTCAAATGGGTCTCAAATG
>CAJPVJ010004049.1:0-10092 GCA_905397405.1 Oppiella nova | reverse complement strand
ATTAATGTTAGTTCACTACAACAAGTAAATGTAATTTAATTTCACAAAGTATTTTATAACTAAACTCTTAATTTAAACTTTTAAACAAAAGTACTTTTCAGTTGACTAATATAAATATTACAAATATCACTAAATCAATTTTGTATGAATTTTAAAAAGTTAACCTCTATAGGTGGCGTGCACAAAGTACATACGCACTCGTAGGGGGGAGGGGGTCATGCCAAATCGTATGTCACCATGTTAAATTCCTATTTACGATGGGCGTTTTGTGGGAAAGGGGTCATTTTTTGACAAAAATTTTGCGTACGTACTTTGTACACGTCGCCTTATTTTATCTACTCCTTGTGTTCAGCTTATGTCTAGATATTTCAGATGATTAGTTGTCATAAAGTCACTTAAATTCAATTCGTCTATACCTGGGTATATATGGGCGCACTATACGTAGGGTGCGCACTATCTGAGTAAGAAATATGCATTTTTGTAAGAAATGAAAGCGCACTATGCGGTGGGGGCGCACTATAGGGCGTCAAACAGGGTAATTATATTAATATTTATAAATACTGTAATTACTTTGAAAAATGCTACTTGAAAAAATAATCATACTTTAATACATTACAAGTTCAGTAAAAGGGCTAATATGGTATTGATTATTTATTTAATAAAGGTATAGATGACAAGTAACTGCATAAAATAAATATTCATTTTTTCATTGTGAAATACCGAATTTTTAAATAAATGTGAACTTATATAAATCTTTAATCCAAATATCAATGATTCACATAAAGTTTTCGCATCTACACATACTAATGGACTCATTTAAAAACTATGAATGAATAAATATAACAAATATATAAAGTTTTAAGCGCCAAAGCTATCAATATTAGACTTTACTACCGAATATTAGACAAACCACTTTTCGTTAGGAAACCGGATCTGGATAACAATTACTTACCAAGCTAAATCTGTATAATGGAGTGAGTTTTATTGATATAACTAAGACACAGTTAGAGAGAATCAATGGTAAGTCTTAGGAATACGCCCGAATAAAACACAAATGAAACATGGTCACATGCAAATCTTTTTTAAATAGTATATATAAATAAATTCGGCCAATAAAACAAAACACAAATTAAAACAATACAAAGTACGGAAAATACACAATTTATCCTAAGACTAATTAAAATAAAAATAACACTGGTTTTTTTAATTTATAAACTAATTTAATATTAAAAACTTCAGTAATTAAAATTAATTTTATATACTGAATATTTAAATGCTTGAGAAGTTTATAATCGGGCTTATAAACAAATTACATAAACATTTGATAACATAATATTCTCGTACAAACATATTTATGGCATATAATATAACAAATTAATGTTATAATCAAATTTAATTAATCTAACTTATATAATATATTTATTAATTGAATAAACAATAATAAAATAAGTATATAATCTAACCATACACTCAAACATGAATACAATTAAACAAATACTTAACAAATAGATTGTCATAAAAAATAATGATTGCATTTCAGTGATAGTCAAGTGTTGGTAGGGGTCGACCGTTATGGCGAAAAAATCGGTTAGAGGTTTGTCCATAAAAACACTGTTTTCGGCAAAATTTTTGTAGATTTGCATATAAAATGTATTTCTCGAGAGATACCAGCGCTGCAAAAGTGATGCCTCGTATAGACGTTGTGTACTAATCACACAAATAATTCAAAATATTTTTCATAAAATTTATATTAAAACTCACATAATTTGCGATATATTAGTAAATGGAAAGTGGGGTCCGTAACAGAGCGCGGTCATGAGCACTGGTAGGTATGACTGTCCCGTATGTATGGACGCGAATTTGGTGCCAAACATGATAAGTAATTCAACCCATGTCTGGTCCTGAATGATGACAACATTTTGCAGACTTTTACGGAAAATTTGCGGACTTTTGGTTATATCTGCGAAGTGACTCAATGCGTCCAAAGTGTTCCAACGTTTGAAATGACCACTTGTTATCACATTTTTAAAACTCATTTTAAATGAATTATTTTGTAAGCTATCGATAAAGCGAGGGTCTGTCCACTCCCTGTGATTATGACCACCCGTGTATACCTCTAATTTATCGTCTATTAAGTCTTCAATAGTATGCGCGTATAGTAACCGACGTGTTATAAGATTAGCTAACAATTCATTTTTTATGATTTCCACGACAGGTATGAGTGATATTAACCATAATAAGTATAAATAGTTGACATAAATAGGTTGCTCCCATATGCCTAACATTGGCTTAAAGAATATCCATATAAATGCCAGCAGGGTGTTTGGAAATTTATTATCGTAGACTTTGTTTGTAATTTTATACATAATAAATAAAATGATTAAAACTCCTAATATAGTGTACCAGACACTAGTGTCCAGTCCTTTCCATATGTTATAAATGGGTGGTAAAGGCTTATACGAGTTGATACTTAAGATGTTTAGTAGATTAGTTACATACAATGGTTTTGAACAATTATACCCCAGGCTATTATCAGTATTTAATAAATAATTAACTGGAGTTTTATCTAAGCATGATAACTTTCCACTTAATATCATTTGGTGGTCCGGTAGTTGGTATTTTTCGCATTTATACACAAATAGATGGATACTTTATATGTGAAAATTATCAATTATTATATAAATTATTTTTATAAATAAAATTTTAAAAAATAAGTTCACCTATAATTAGTAACCTGGCCAATTGCATTCAAAATCGATGCAACAATAGAGCCAAAATAGACTGACCTTTCACCTTCAATCTCAATGTACTCTCTCTGTATTATAAATAATATATCTGAGTTAATATATCGGATGAAACCTGACTTCTTTCGCATCTTTTAAGCTTTTTTTGCTTACAACTAAATATTAATATCTTTTTAACTTAAACTCATAGACTTTNATTAATATCTTTTTAACTTAAACTCATAGACTTTATACACTAAAGATTTTGATATTTAGTCGTAAGCAAAAAATGCTTGCAAGAAGCGAAAGATAACCCTATATGTCAGGTATCATCCGTTATATTTACTCAGATATGAATAAATACATATACTGTACAAGGATATTTATTATATTATACTTACATCCGTTGGCAAGGCTTTCATAAAAAACTTTTTATTAGACAACATATCCAGTGATGTGTTAAAATTGCAGTCAATGTAAGTCATATTAACACCAAGCACAAATCTATGCCAAAAACCGAAATTATGTGCCTCGATGTATTTCTGAACATTGCCATATATGAGTATCAGACTTTTTAATTCATCCATTGTATCAATAAATAAAATGTTTATTTTATTTGCTAAAAACTTATTATTAGTATTTAAGACAGTTATTTCACTAACATATAAATGTTCTAGTACATTATTATTAAATTAAAGGGAACAACAGATTAAATGTACAAACATAAATATTATATATTAGTTTAATATACGGTATCTAATATGTTATATAATCAATAAATATTGATATATACTTTTTTATTATGTTTTTGTACTTAAGTATTACATTTTTATTAATCATTAATAATTATACATAACAGCTATGTATTTTTCCCATAATAATTATTTATAATTATTTTAACAATCAATTAATAAAGTAATTATTAGAGATTTTTTTATTGGAAAAACATTTAATTATACATAATATGTAAAATATTATTTTATTTAAACATAAATTTGCATGTCTATTAAAATAATTATTTTTGTTTAAAATAGAATTGTATTTTAAAAATTATATGTAATTAATTTAATATATTTCTTATATAGGAATAGCTTATAAGTATTTCTAATTATTGTATTAATATTTATAAATACTGTAATTACTCTTGAAAAATGCTATACGTTTATAAACATTTTCTAAGGCAAATACAATTAAACAAACGCCTAAACAAATAAAAGTCATTATGAATAAGGATTTCATTTTATGAGCCGTGAGGTCTTCACATGGGTTAGGGGTCTGGTAGTAAAAGTCGGACACAGATCTATTGTTAAAGGCTGTATTTTCCAAAATGGTCATGTACGTTTTGAAAATAAACTTATTTCTCGATATATGCCAGTATTGCAATAGTGATGACTCGTACAGGCGTTGAGTACTATTAGAAAATAAGTAATTTTTAAATGTTTAACAAATATATCAAAAAAGTTTACATAATATCCGATTGATTAATGAATGCAAACTTCGGTCCGAAGCATAGGGGAGTTATGAGGAATGGTAGGTAGGACTCGCCCACGTGTATGGACTCAAATAGGGACCAAAATATCAATATGACGTCAGTCCAGGTCTGGTCCTGAAGAATGACTAAATGTTTGTAATAATTATGAAGATCTTCGGGTCGTTCAGTAATCTCTGAAAACCTGGATATACTCTCCAGACTGTCCCATCGGAACAGCTTATGGGTCACTAATCGCACAAAAGTAGCTTTAAATGAATTATTTGGTAGGCTATCTATAAACTGACTGCCCGTCCACTCCTTGTAATTACGACGACTAGTCAGCACCTGTAGCTTATCGTCCATTATATCCTCAATAGTATGTGAACTAATGAAGGGTCGGTTCACGAGATTAACTAACAATCCGTTTCTTATGATTTCAAGTATGGGTATTAGGGATGTTAGCCATAGTATATAGAGGTAATTGCGATGACCCGGCTCTTCCCATACCCCTAACAATGTCTTTGAATACATCCAAATGTAATGACAAATTGATTTGTTTTTACCATTTTTGTGGTTAAGATAATGAATAGTTTTATTGACAATAATTAGACATATAAGAGTACTTAGTATAGAATACCACACAATTGTACCCAGGCCTTTCCATATGTCAAAAATTGGTGGCAAAGCTTGATAGCTGTTAACACTTAAGATGTTTATTTGATTGGACATGTATAACGGTTTTGAGCACCGGTAGCTCATTTTGTCTACGGTTTTAGTTTCTAATAAGTAATTTAGTGATGGTTTATCTAAACCTGTTAACTGTCCACTTAACACCATATCCCGCTCAGGTATTTCATTGCAATTAAAAACATATAGATGCACACTGTATGAAAATTAACATGTATGTATTTATTTGCTAGTATCAATAATATGAATATAACCAGCATAAATTCCTACCTATAATTAACCGCTTTAGAGATTTCAATCAATATTGACGCCATTATTGAGCCATAATATGCAGCTCCCTGTCCCACGATCTCGATATAATCTTTCTGTATTATGATAAACAAGTTTAGTTCATGGTCAAATAGAAATCATATTAGTTTACATCATTAGATAAAGCTTTAAAATAAAATCTACGATCGCTGATTTGATCAGTGTGATTTTTAATTGCAATGTTTTGTGTGCAGTCAGAATAAGTCATGTTAACATTGTGCACAAATTTATGCCAATAGCCAAAATTATGCGACTTTATATATCTAATAATATCACCATGGTTTGTCAGCATTTCACTTAAACTACCCATATTTAATGATTTTGTCAAAGTATTGTAAAAATAGTTAAACTATTATAATATTTTTAAAGAAACTTAAATATAAATTAAACTTGTATATTAAAATAAATTTATTAATAATTAAGTTTATAAATAAAAATTTAATTGTGTATTAAACATTAACTACACATTAACTGCGATAATTTAAATGTCTATTTAATTAACTTTAAATGGCAAAACATATAATTACTATAATTAATATAAATTAAAAATAGCTAATAAAATACGTTTACTAGTACTAGTACATTTTGCATACTTAGAAAATAGCGTCCAAGTATTTAATTATACAGTAATTATTAAATAATTATATTTTTACAATATTAAGTATTTATAATAGCCATATACATTATAAATGCACGTGAGATAGAGATGGATAGACACGGGATACTTACCTCAGCGGACAGGTCGCCCATGGATTACGTGTGGCATACAGAGTCCGAAGCGTTCAAATGTGCCAGACCACTTTATTATTCTCATAAATTAAATTTCATAAGTATTGTCACTAATAAGTCGTTCCCACCGATCATTGACTGTTGGAAAGTGTTTCACAAACATATCTGGTTTTGTATATTTGCTATGTTTTTGCTTATGATACTATTTGACAAAGTAGTTTATTATAAATTAAGTAACAAGCACAAAAATAAATCAATGTTTCGAACGATTTGGGCTTATTTTAAGCATTTTTTGTTGATCGGCGAAGACCTGGGTTATCGTAATTACGTGTATATACTGTGGATGTTGTCAATCACGCCATTGGTTTATATGCTTCAAAATGACTTAACGGCACATTTGATTAAAAGGGGTACCGTTCCCATCGACACCATTGATGACCTTTTAGATAATAATATTGATGTATATGTAGATTATTATTTCTACAAATAAATCATCTCGGCTAAATTTCATGCAAAATTTTAACCTACTTTATAAAACGAGTTTATTAAGCTAGGTGGAAAGTTACAAATTATTAAATATAAATATTTTTTGGACAAAATTATAAAAATTCGTGATAATCCACAGGAAACCAGTGAATTCACCTCGCGCAGTGTGTATTTAAATAATGAAGTATTTTTAACTGGGCTCAAGATTTTTATGTCTAGATTTATGCCCATACATATGGGTGCTGCCTATTTCCCGGTGCTTATTACACCCCTGTGTTATGCACATGACTTTCCCTTTGTTAAGGAAACACAGTTAATGTATGATAAGTTAGCTTGTATAAAATATTTTGCTTATAATTTATTTATTTTTATATACAGTACACAACGACTATACGAGTCATCATTGTTTCAATACATGTATCAAACAATTAACAAGTATTTCAATACTATTTACTATAATATGGCACAAAATAGCGGTGTGTTTGGGGATAAAGGGATTCAATACTTTTTGGTAAACTTTTTATGTTTATTATTTATTGTTTTACATTTACTATCACTATATTATTTATTGAAATACTTTATAGAAAATACACTACATTTGATCTGAAATTACCTTTAAATTAAGTATTTAACTTGTGATATTTTATTTACTATGATATAATTGACAGTGTGTGGGAAGTGTAGTTTGATATTTAAACAATCTTTTTATATTTGTACATAAAGCATTATTTAAATTAATTAATAAAAATTTTGTCAATAAGATATTGTAATAGCAATATGTACAAAATAAATACGAATATGATATAATGTGTAATTTATAAGTTAGTAATAATTTACAATTTAATAAAGTAAAAGTATTGTTTATCTGATATTTTGCAATATAATGTATCTCTGGAATTGCAAAAAAGTTTAATAAATAAAATGCAAATATTGTCAATTCATATATTAATATTAATTTACCAATATCATAAAAACTACATTTGAATATGTTATTGCCAATAACATAAATGCTGTATTTAACATATTGAATAAATTATCTGGCCATTTAATTAAATTAATGTAAATTTACATGTTAATAAGCAGTAATGTTATAATTGTGAACCAAATAAACAATATTTATATTTCAACACGGCTTTTAAATAAATGTAATTATTTAGTACATTATTATTAAAGTCATATGAAAGCGTAGTTGATGTAACATTTTGATGACTACAATATATTCAAATACAATATATTTATTGATATAACAATTTTATTTAAATCAATACTGTAAATGATTCAAATAGCAAATATATTATTTATTATGTGCAATCTTGACTACTGGTATTTTATTGTAATAAATCAATTCACCTATGTTAATAAATGACATTTCAGATAAAATAATTAAATTGAGTGAAAACCTTTAATAAAATTATTTTCAAAAACAAAATTATCGATAATAACTAATTGTAATATAAATAATGCATTAATATGATTAAAAGGACTTTTTGAATCTGATTATGTACATGTTTAATATATTCAAATGTATCCAATTTGATTATCAATAAAAAAATACATAATAAATTACTACTCAACTAGTATGACAGTACCAATAATGCACTAAATTATACATTATAAAAATAATAATATTTGGCATGTGATATAATAAAATAATAATAATTTTCTAATATTAAATTTAAATGTTTAATTGGTGTATTAAACCCTGTGTTGCTAATTGCTTGAGTTTAGAGATTTGAATGTATAATTAACATCGAAAGTACCATAAGCATTTTAAAATGTATTTTTTGTTATGTATTTAACTTATTATTCATATTGAAAGTACAAAAACTTAGAAAAATGGATTATAAAACTCTAATGTTATCGTTAGGCAAACCCCTTGATTTCATGCTAACTCATCCACATAGTTTATGGCACCAATTTGTGTCGCCAGTGAATATGACTTATATAAAGTGCCCGGATATAAATATGATTGACCAGGTGTTAAACAAAAGTGAAAATATATTTTATGTTTTGGTATATACTGATGAGGTATTTGTATTATTTGGATAAATTAATTGTTACTGATTGCAAATAATTATATACTAGAAAGAGTATACGCCAATTGAGACAGCACCAGGGTCTATATATTTAATGTCACTCGTAGTGCCCATTTTGCAAGAGATAGGCAAACGTGTTAATCACAGGTATTTTTAAATTGTTTTAAAAGTAATTAATTTTAAATTTGATACTTACCAGCTAGTTTACATTTATATAGTGTAGGTTTATATGTGTTTTCGTGTGATACATCTCAAAAATGGATTGCTCATAGAGATTTAACTAACCTGGGTTATATTGCGTCATATGACACTAAAATTATGGATTATAATACGGAAACAACCAAATATAACTTGACATGTGTCCAACCCCTGTATATATCATACATAATGAACTACATCAGTATTAATACATTAAAGCCATTCCCTCGGATGCTAAAAAGTTTCAATGTATTTGACATAAAGGTTTGGTTTTATGTTATCGTATGTTTTATTATAATGCTACTAGTGGATAAATTATTACATAAAACACAGTACGCTAGTAAATCAACATTTTATTTAATCATGGCATATTGGAAACCACTAGTTCAAATGGGACATAAATTTAAGTTTAGAAATTATCTGTACGTAATATGGCTAATATCAATCACCCCGTTAATCTATATACTCAAAAACGACATAACCTCTAAAATGGTGAACAGGGGTGTCATGAATGCCCAAACCATTGATGACTTATTTGATGACAGGCTAGAGGTTTATACGGAATCGCATTTTTACAAAATATTTAATGAAAAAGATTTTTATAAAGATTTTGAGCCCACATTCAAACAAAAGTTTGTGAAATTATTGGATAAATTAAAACCGGCTGATTATAACTTGATATCAAACGCGTTGACCACTGCCATCGAGACCAACATGGCGGTTAATATATTCAAAAACTATGTTTTCATAACCAGTGATGTGTATATTAAAATATTGGAGGTGATTTTACCAAGGTTTATGGCGGTGCATGTGGGACAACCTCCACTGCCATCGAGACCAACATGGCGGTTAATATATTCAAAAACTATGTTTTCATAACCAGTGATGTGTATATTAAAATATTGGAGGTGATTTTACCAAGGTTTATGGCGGTGCATGTGGGACAACCCTATATACCCATTCACTCGACACCATTCTGTTCGGGAAAGGACTTCCAGTTTGGAGATGACGCCCATGTTATGTAATTTTAATTTTATATATTTTTTTAAAAAGCAATATTTTAATATTATTTATAGGGAGCTTTTAAAAAGTCAAGTAATTTAGAGATTATTTGATAAATTATATTAATATAATTTTAATGCTTATTAATTAAATATTTACTATAGTTATTTAATCAACTATTATTAATTCTATATTTATTTATAGTTAATATTATTGCCGTAATCGGTAACAAATTGATTCTAGTTCAATTGAATACCTATAAAATATATATAATGTCTACTTTGTTGGTGTAGTTCTGAGCGGTTATTTGAGTCTTATTTGTTGCAACACTGGAATCAATTGAAAGCCGACTTCACGGCCCATATCTACCTAAACATCGCTCAACACATCGGTGTTCTCGACGAAAGCCAACATTTGTCCGACTTTTACGCCAACTATACCACAGCCTACG